>JANHFT010002773.1:70010-81704 GCA_032467955.1 Pseudoxenodon macrops | reverse complement strand
TGTGCAGTCTGAATTGCATTTTACTTGAAAAACCGGGGGTGGGGGGGGGGTGGGGGTAGAAAATGTAGTATCACCGATAGGGTGTCTGTTTGGTTTTTTCTCTAGAAGAAATCTAGGGAATGGAGGGCTTTAAACTTTAATTAGCATCATTCTTTTTTCACACTGCAATTCAAAAACAAAACAAAACCCTGAGCTCTTTTTGCAATATAAATTCCCAGCATATAAATAAGAATGGCAGCAGACAAAGACTAAAGTATCCAATATCAGGAACCATACCCATCAAGTCTTCCAGGTTCAGGATCATCATCAACAACAATTAGTATAATTCTCGTCTTTGATAGGTGATGATAGCAGCACATTTCAGAGCCTGGTATTAGTGCTTTAGTTGAAACAATATTCATAAAACAGACAGCAAAGTCAGAGGAATACACAAGTGGAAACTGCCATTTTGAACCATTTAAGTATTTAAGTTCAAATGGCTATCCTTATGGTTTTGAATGGTGAGATCAAAGGCCATATACCCAAAATTAACTTTGAGTAAAGAAAAGAAATAGGTAAATGTGATTTAATATAATGTACTTGTAATTAATAATATAATTTAACCATAGTTGATATCATTACTTTTCACACATGCAACAATTTCCCCCATTTGGAAAACACTAAAAAGTGAGTTTTGGGGGGGTCACACATAAGTGTTTTGGGGGTCACATATAATTTCAGAAACAAAATACATGGTCCATGCATTACTGGATAGAAGCTATTTGTTAACTGTATATATATCCAATATATCTGGAAGACATCAGACTAGCCAACTATTCTAAAAAAAAAAACAGCTGTAATTTCAAAATACTCTTCAAAAACCAAGCCCATGCAGAACAATTAATCTAATCTGAATGTCCTAAGGCAGCGATGGTTAACCTTTTCGACACCAAGTGCTGGAGCGCCAGAACCCGGAAGAGACCAGCTGGTCACCATGCTGGTGACGGTATGCGTACCCACAGAGAGGGCTCTGCGTGCCACCTCTGGCATGCGTGCCATAGGTTCGCCATCATCTTAAGGCATGAATGACCAACTCATTCCTTTTTTGCAAAGGATGCAGTTAGCCAACTTTTCTAAATTAATGGAGACTGGTTTATGTGTTATCACAGTCCTACTTCAGCTTACTACCTGTGAATCAAGCAGCAATTCTATATAAACCAGAGGTGGGTTCCTACCGGTTCTAACCGGTTCTTTAAAACCGGTAGTAACTTGGTGATGACATCATGAAGCTCGTTCCTCCAGTGTCTCCATGGGTGCTGCCATTTTGGATTTTGCTTCTGCGCATGCGCAGAAGTTATTTTTTGATTGCTGCGTATTTGCGCGTGTACACAAGGTGTGACCCTGAGCGAACCAGCAGCAAAATGATTCACAACCCACCCCTGATATAAACCCTGTGTGTAGTCAGGCATCAGATATATCAACTGAAGAGAGATGAGAAGAATGTACCATTTATTTATTTAATGGAAAAATTGCAGAGTTATATGAATAGTCTTGTGTGTGTTTCACAGAAGAGAATAATATTTATCTTCAAATACTGCCAATATTTTTGCAGCAATATTTTTACACAAAGATAGTTCTTGATTTGGTATCATTCATTCAACGCCTTTTGAAGTTAACAATGGCACTGAATAAAGGGACTTATGACTGGTGCCTGATGTTGCAGCACCCTCATGGTTGTATGATTGCAATCTGGGTGCTTGGCAACCCATTTGCACATATCATGGATTGTCAAGATCGCCCCGAGATCATGTGATCACCCATTGTAATCCTCCCTGTGGAGTACTCAGAAAGTCAATGAGGAAGCCAGTAGGAAAGGTCACAAACCACTACCAATGCCAAGAGGATTCCTTCTCATCTCTTGCCTTCTGCTCTGGGGCTGAAAATCCTGACAGCAGCAGGAAAGCAATTGCAAGTGGGACATTTTGTTTGTGCTGATGGGCTGCAGCACATCCTGTGCTGAGCCTCCCTCATCCTAAGGCACTCCACACTCCTTGAGATGCTGTCTGTTTAACAACCTGCAAGATAATTTAACAACCAAAAATGGGAGTGCCTGGATTACAGTCATTGAGCGAAACAGTCACGTTATATCTCATTTAATGATTGCTTTGCTCAATGACAAAGACTTCAATTCCAACTATTGTCATAAATTGAGGAGTACATGTATGTGGAATATATCCATTTAAGTTCCTGTTTAATTTTAATGTTTCTCGAGTTATTCAATAAATTTACAGATTCTATTATGATGACTTGGTAAATAAGTAAAGCAAACGTCTTGCCAGTTGAAAAGCTTTCCTACAGAGGGATTAAAAGCTGTCAAATGTGAATACAATTATTTTATTCCTTTTTGCTTTACAGGTTAGAAAATTACTATTTTTTAAACCACATGTATACTTTCACATGATATTATTATAGCCAATTCACATGTTCCATTAAAAGATGAGTGAAAGACCTACTGAATATGAAATATGCAGAAAATGAAATTGAAAATAAGAACAGGAAATCTGAATGCATACACATTGGAATCCCCTAAGCTGTATGCTCATTGAAAATATTTTCTGCTTAAGCAGACGTTTATAGACCATTATTATTTAATTTATTATGAATTTTGTCCATCTTCTATTTTTTTACAGCTTAGAAATACAGCACATACACTTTTTAAATATATAATATTATAAATAAGCACCAGTTTCAAAGTGCTTTCCTACTCATATTTTATCTTAGTCTAGATCTACTGATCTGTTGTAAATTTGCTTTACAGGTAATCCTGAACTTATAACCACAAGTGAGTACAAAATTTCTATTCCTAAGTAAGGCAGTTGTTATGCAAGTTTTGCCCTATTTTATGACTTTTTTTTGCCACAGTTGTTAAGTGAATCACTCCAGTTGTTTAGTGAATTATGTGGTCGTTAAGCAAATCAGGGTTTTCCTGTTGATTTTGCTTGTCAGAAGCCAGCTGGGAAAGTTACGAATGGGATAGTGCAACTATCATAAATGCATACCAGTTGCCAAGTGCCCAAATTTTGATTACATGACCATGGGGAGGCTGTAGAAGACATAAGTGTGAAAAACAGTCGTAAGTCACTAAATGAATAAGTTGAGTACTACATGTATAAAATCTGGGGTCCTTTCTCAAAAATGAGAAATTCTGTGCTAAAATAAATGCTATACATACAGAGACCAGTTCTAATGTAGAGATGGAAATGAAATGAGAAGACTATTTTCCATACTAGTCATTTTTAAAATCACTGATTGCCTTCCAGGTTCTAGAATTCAATTTCCAGAATTCCTAGAAGCATCTGCAATGAAATATAACAGGTACAGTGTCTCACTAGAAGGGAAGAATGACCAGTCTTCGTCTACAAAGAGATTTAGATTTATTTATTCTAACACTCAGTACTGCTGTCAGCCTGCTGAGAATGTTAAAAGTCTATTTCCTTACTAAATTCAAGGTAAGGAACTGTATTAGTGTTTTCCAAGACAAATGACACTAATTACGAAGGTAATGCAGTAATTCATTAAGCAGCAGTGACCTTTCCATAATGAATACAAAAGAGGTCAACTTTCTCCCTGTTCCTTGAAATTCTTCAGATGACTAGTAAAATACTAAAAAGAAAAAGGGGTCACACTGCACATCATGCAAGCATCTCGACTAATTTACTTCTCCTCCCTTCCCCCAACTACTATTATGCATCATAAGGCTTTGCCTAAGGAAGCTACCAAACATCTCTTCCACATCTATGACACATATTTTACTTTCCACTACCAGTACTAATTTCCATTACCCTCAATTTAATTTTTACCGATTTTTTAATTTGTGAATTTTCCCATTGCTATCATTGTAAAAACAAGGTGCGAAGGTATCAGCAGATCAAAGAACAAAAGAACAGCAGGATTGCATAAATGTTCCAGTCCCCATTGTGCATGTACACTAGGATAATCCTAAACAATTATTTCCATTGTTCTGATTTTATTTTGTCTATAAATAAAATATCTACCATTGTAAGTAAGCTAACTGAATGTTTATAATACAAAGCTAGTGCACAATTTTAATAATAAAAAGTCTTTATAAAGTATCAATGTCTTCAAAAATCAGACAACTTTCTAAAATAGAACTAATTATATTAAAAACTCCAAAGTCAATTTAAGAAAATGTACTGATTTATAAATACTGTTTGAAATCTGAATTATTTACATACGATTATGTCTAAAGGACAAGCGTATCAAAACTCAGATTGAGCTATATCCTCAGGAAAAAGTTTCTTTTTTCATTATATTCACAAACTCTCCAATTATAAATCAATTTAATTACATGACTATAAGTAACTCACTGAGAATGTAACTTTCATTTTCCATGTTTCAACTTCTTTGAAAATACTCTTTTTCAAATTCCTCATCCCAGTTTCCAGCATGCTTCTATTTCAAGAAAAAAGTCTAACCCCCTGATAAGATGAATATAAATTCTCCTTTCACATTCTAAAGAGATAATTGGTTTTTGCTTCCTCATTTATTAAAGCTAATTGTTTTGAAAACTTTACTCTAAATGTTAACAAAGCCACATATGAAATTAGAAAGAAAGAAGGCTATCTGTAAAATTAATATTTTTGCAGAACAGACATGGAATATGCATAGGTCATATAGAAAGGTATCACAGTTTTTACATAAATCTATACATAAGGTGTAAACTTTATAAAGCAAAGTTTCTATAAACCTCTATGTGCATAAATTACTATGCATGAAGCCTTCTAGGCAGTGGTGAAATGTAAAAATGGGTATGGCTTGGTGGGATTCAAAAAACGGGGCATGTGGAAATAAATGTTCAGTTTGCTGAGAAGAGGTGGAGGTTTAAAAGTGTTTTCCTTTCCTGCTTTCTCGATACGCATCAGCAAACTCCACTTCTCTTTCCACACGCCCCGTTTTTGAATCGGGGAGAGGATCGTGGTGCTACCTCATGAAAACATTTTCCTTCCCTTCTACAAACAACCCAGGCGGGCGGGCGGCTTCTGCTCCTGGCCCGGGGGATGGATCTGGCCAGGAGGAAAGAGAAGCGGAATTTAATGAGAAGGAAGAGGTGGAGGGTGTGCAGCTCTGCAATGCACATCGGGAAAGCGGGAGAGGAAAACACTTTTAAAACCCCATTTCTTTCTTCTCAGCAAACTCAGCATTTCTTTCCACACAGCGCTGGTCAGACGCCCCATTTTTTTGAATCGGGGAGGGGATCATGGCGCTGCCTCCTGAAAATGCTTTTCCCTCACAGGGGCTGCCCAGCCAGGAAGGGGGAGGGAGTGTCTCATGTGGAGCTCCGCTGCCGTTCCACTTGTCTTAAAGGCGACTTGCCCCACCGGGTGTCCCCTCCCCCTTCCCGGGTGAGCAGCCCCAGCAAGAGAAAAGAAGCATGTGCTTGCTCCTGCTGTTTTTCCATTTAAAGGAAGTTTCACGCTTCTTTGGCAGCGGTGCAATCCTTTCAGAGAAGGCGTTTGCTGGCCGACAGTGATGGGAGCGAGGATCACGTGGGTGATGGGGGGGCTCTGCACCTTCTTCACCAAGTGCAAGAAGCGGGTGCAGTTTGTCAATTCCTTTGTACTCCAGCAGCACCTCCTCTTCCTTCCCCCGGGTGGCTGCTACGGTACAGTCCCGCTGTTGTTGCTGGTTCTCCTCTACTCTGCCTCATGGGGAAGCTCTGCAAGCAGAAGAGTACAGCGTGGGGCTGCGGCTTCTCGGCTGTGGTGTAATGCTTCCCGCTGGCCAACCACAAGCCCAGGGAATCAGCGAACTGCACCCGCTTCTTGCACTTGGTGCAGCAGCTGTGGAGCCCCCCCCGTCGCCCTCATGATCCTCACTCCCGTCACTGTCGCCAGCCAGTCACCTTCTCTGGAAGGACCACGCCGCTGCCAAAGAAGTATACAGCATTACAGTAGGCTGTTAGCTCCCTTCCCTGCGGCCCGATATACTTCTCTGCCTTCCACCTGGCCTTCTGGTTGTCTGCCTTTGCAAGCTGGCCACGGGGACGCCAAGAAGGCCGTGTGGAAGGCAGGGAAGCATGGCAGGGCTGTGGGCTGCAGGGAAGGGAGTAGGGGAGGCAGGTTGGGACGGTGAGGGGTGGCAGGGCCAGGTAGGTAGACTGTGACTTTGCAGGCTTACTTGGCAGGCAGATCAGGGGCGCAGCGCTTCAGGCAGGCAAGCTGCAGAGCAGAGACTGGGCAGGGCAGGGCCAGTGAGCAGTGAGCAGGGGACTGGTTCGGGAGCATGGCCAGACAGCCATTGGTAACGGTTCGGCAAACCACTCGGCGAATCGAGTAATGTCTGATGGGCATCTTCTCTCAGTGATGTGTACTGGATGAAGCAGGAGCATGTATATAAGCTCTTAAACATTGTTATTTTTTTTCTCATGTTCCACTATTCTAAGAGAAGAGGGAATGATGTGACAGGATGAAGAGACCCAATCCTTTTTGTTGTCCTTCAGGTGTGCTGACTAGATGAACTCCAGATAGTTTTATCTCTGTCCCACTGTTTGCCTGCATTGGGAAAGGCAGACAAAGATGACCTAATTCTGTCAGTACTCCTCTGCTTTATACATGCTACAGTCTCAAATAAAAGGGACAATGTATAGAGCAATTATGGAGGATGGGCCTTGGGCAGTAGTTCCTCACTAAAAGTATCACAGACCAGATGGGCAAGTCTTGTACCTAGGATTAGATCTCACAAAGATTTTCATTCCTAGATTGTACTTTCCATTCATCATCCCTGAATACTGCTTTAAAAGACCATGACATCTAGTGGGTAACACTATGAGAGAAATTGTTACGCACAAGAGCTGACACACACACAGATCTGGTGTCATAGTGCCACCCAAGCTGTATCATCAAGACTGCTTCATAAAAGTACATTTAGCATTTACAAGGATCAGCTGCATCTCCAAATTCACAGGACAATGATCTCACAAGCTTTCCAAATTGAATTGACTCATTAGTTTGAACAAAACCGCTGAATTATTTTTAACAAAAGAAAAGCTCTTTATAAGATTCATAGCCACTTTTCTTGACCTTCTGCTTCACTCCTTACTCTTTTTTGGCCTTCAAATTTCAATCCACTTTAAACAATCTCAAGAATAATTGGTGCCAGGACTACTTTGCTTTGCCATTTGTATTCTTTTCCTTTTCAATGTTGTTGAATGGCCAGAGAAGAGCAGGATCTATAACACCTCGCTTCCCTGTGGGTGTAATTTAATAATCAGCAGAAAGTATTTTTTTTAATTGATTGAGCACCAAGGTTTTACAGAGACATGTTTCACTGTCAATTAAGGACTTGAAGAAGAGAAAAATGTTTTGGCTATTTGCATTTTCAGCAGAGAGGACAATGGAAAAGGACTTACTTGCTGCTATGCACAACTCAATTTTATTAATGGGTCAAATATTTGCTTTTTAACCTCTGCTGCTTTTCCAAAGACAAAACAATAACAGCATTTATCAAGTGGTTTTGTATCTAAATTAAATGTAGAGATAGATGTGTGGGACTGGGACAAAGTAGACATCTTCTCACTGCTAAGAATAATAATAATGAAGTAATGCTCTACTTGGCAAGATTAGAAAAGTAGAAAAGTAAAAAAGAAACTTTAGAAATTTGCATATTTTATTTGGCTTTTAACTTTTTATTATGCTTATAGTCTCACCCGTGGGATTTGTGTCATGAGATGAAAAAGGTTGCAAATCTTTGCCCTAATGCAAAGATAGGCAACCGGCAGGCCTGCAGATGCTTTGGATTACAATTTTCCTAATCCCTGACTGGCTATGTGAACCAGTTGCCTATATTTTGTTTATGCTGAAAATTACATATATTTTAGAGATTTAATTCCTGCATTTTTAACGAAACGATTGCTGGGATTCTACTACTAGACTTCAGCCAACTTATTCTGGTCTCTAATTTTGGTGGCACAATGATTAGAATGCAGTGTTGCAAGTTAACTCTGCCCACAGCCTGGATTTTGATCATGATGGGGCTCAAAGTTGACTCAGCCTTCTACCTTTACAAGGTTGATAAAATGAGGACCCAGATTGTTGGGGGAAATATGCTGAGTAAACCACTCAGAGACTGATATAAAGCACTCTGGAGTGGTATATAAATCCAAGTGCTATTGCTATTTTCATAAAGTTTCAGAGAGAATATATTTCACAATTTGTAATGAGGAGCAATCAGTGTACAGACACCCAATCTGTATATAAATTTTCCATTCAATTCTTTCAATAAACATAATTTCTTAAGTGGTCAACATTACATTGGTTTGCTTAACGATAACGCAAAACACCAAGTATAAGGTTATAAATTAGTATCAGCCAGCCAGGTTTTTTCTTTACAGTCCTTCAAACAAAGTGCCTGGACCTAGCTGGTTTTGCTGAAAGTGTGCAACATGTATACTTGAATAAGTATATACTGTGTTTCCCCGAAAATAAGACATCCCCTGATAAGAAGCCCAATCGGACTTTTGAACACTTCCCTGAATATTAGCACCCGCCCCCCGAAAATATTTAAATGCATGTGCAGCCAGTCGTTGTCATTTGGTTAGGTTAGAGTTGGAAATCAGGCAAGACGGCAAGAGGAGTCCCATCTTGCTCCATGTGCCCCAAAATAATAAGACCTCCCTGAAAATAAGACCAACTGCTTATTTCGGGGTTCAAAAAAAAATAGACAGGATCTTATTTTCGGGGAAACACGGTAGGTAATCTTCAACTTATGACTGGTTACTTAGTGACCATTCAAAATTATGAGAAACCCCCAAAAAGTGCTTATCAACCAGACTCAAAAATCTAATGGCCAGTACACATACCCCATAGTCATGTGATCACATTTTGGGTGCTTAGTAACCAGCCTGCATTTATGGTGGTTTGCAATATCCCAACAGTCATGTGACTGTAATTTATGTTTTTTGCTGGTTTCTGGCAGTCATTCATAAAAAAATTGGGTCATCCATAAAAAAAATTGAATCACCCAATGCACACATTCCCAGATGAGATCCAGTATTTACTAATCCAGTGTTTGCTGTAACTTTATAGACTATAACTATCACAAATAATAATTGACTGTATTTTTAACTATGACTGCTGAGAACTTATTACAAATTACCTTATCCTTTCCAATCTATAAATAATGAAGTCTGCTCAAATGTTATCTTCTATGTAATTGTCATTACAAATAATCCTTGATTTATGATCACAATTGACCCTTGAATTTTGGTTATAAATTTTTGCAGCCATGTTCAGTCACCACATGACAGGACTTGATTTTATGACCATTTTACTATGGCTATTAAGTGAGTCACCATAGTCATTAAGTGTATTACATAGCAGTTAAGTAAATCCATCCAAGGTGTTTTTTTGCTGGAAAAATTCTAGAAAAAGTTACAAAATGATATGACCGTAGTTTCTAACCCAGGGGTGTCAAACTAGTGGCCAATAGGCCAGATGCATCACATACAGGCCACACCCACCCCAGCTCCGTGAAGGGAAAACATTGCGATACATCACATAATGGCAACATAATTAACATCCATGGTCTAATCCATCATAAATGTGAGCTGGGTTGCCAATCACCAAATAATGTGATCATGTGACCCACAGGGCAATAATGATGGTGGCAGCCCTAACTTTGAGGATGCATTGTAAATCACTTTTGTTGAGTCTGTTATTAACTTGTAATGGTAATTAAGTAATTGGTCATAAGTCAAAATCTACCTTTATTATTAATAAATGTTCAAAAGCATGTAGGAAAATATTTTAGGTGAACTGATCATGATACAGAGCATTGTAGTTAAGAAAAGCTTTGAAAAGGTTTTGAAAACACATGCTGGGATATACAAGGATATATAAAAATTCATCTACATGAAAAAAGTAGAGTCCTGATTGATCAGTTTAGCTTCCTGGATATAACTATGGAACGCTCACTATTACAATATGGAAGCAATTGCCTTCTTCTTTGCTTTTTAGATGTATACTATTTGGAACCCAAAAGAAGTTATACTCTCAAAATTAAAAATTAAAAGCACAAAAATGTTGTCTTCCATATATTAACCTAACACTTCTTGAAAGCTATCAAAGAGCACAGCCATAACCTTATTTTCTGGCTAGAAATTTCATTAGTTTATTACATGTGACATGAAGAGCTACTTTCTGTTGCAATAAGAACTGTTAGTCTTATTCCAACAGTTTCAAAGATAACGGAAGCGGAATAGTTGATGTCACTCATGACGCCCCGCTCAAGTGCCAGGCGGTCAGTTGCAGCCACAGCGGGTCCGGGTGGAGCAAGTCCCCTTGGCGAAGGGTCGAAGAGCTTGTGGGGATCCGCCAAGGAGGGGACACCAACATGGATGTAAGGTCGGCCACCCATTGCAGGGGCATCCTCAATCTCCTCCAAGCACACCGGGTAAGTTGAAAGGATTTACGAGGTAACCGAAGGGAAAAGAACGCCGGGCTCGATGTTAAATGCCCAGGCGCTTGTTGCGTGGCAGGAGCCCCGGCCACGATCAAAGATAGGGGAAAAACTTTTCCTCTTCCTTCTACTTGACTACAGTTCAAGAAAAAACAACTTACAGTTGGAAATGCAGAATTAGATTTTGCCTGTTTGGATTGATAAAGAGATAAACTCCAGAAGATGGCTTGACACGTCTATCCAACTGAGGACCGAGTCAAATCTGGGCGTGTCCTGGAAGGAGGAGGGGTTTTAACTTTTCCTTGGTCCAATCAACTGATCAGACGAGACAACCCATCCTGGAGGCTATCTCAACACACTATGGAGAATGAAGTACACACTTCACTCTTGTCCCTTGGTTTGCAACTTTATGTCTATACTATTAAAACTCGTGTCCAGTAAGATAAATTTAAATTTATAAAATTAGGATTACCATTTTAAATTAGGATTAAAATTATAATGTGCAAAGCATATTTGAGTGAACAATAGCAAAATCAGTTCTTGTTTCATTTATTTCATAAGTAGTGTGAAAAAATATTAATTGCTCTGTTCCTTCAATCAGTTCAATTAAACTTATACGTTATTCTAGATCTATATCATACTATATTCAAAAGAATCACGTCAGTTCATTTTAGGAATCCCACAAATGTTGAAACAGTTTGCTATAGACAAATTGGCCAGTATTCCTACAAAGATATGAGAGATTGATAAACAATTACAGGAAATATTTTGTTGCATCTATTGCTGCTAAAGATGGTACAATCAATGACTGAATTTACAGGGAAGTTTATTTTTTAACACTAGTTACTACATTTAGATTACTTTGACAGATCATTCTGTCAAATGAAACAGCCATTTATTTGTTTGTTTGTTTCTAAGATTCTGGTCAGATATCAGCAGATCAAATTCTCTTTAGATATCAACAAATCCCCATGACGTTCTGATAACATTAAGTGCCAAAAAGTAAGCAAAAATTCAGAAAATCCAAAAGAGAGAAATACTTTTTCCCTGAATCATATATATGTACCATTAATAAACAAGCATTTTGTTCTTTTGATTTTTTAAAAATATTTGTGGTTCTATGCTTCGAGTCACAGTTACAGGGAAAGCCCTTGCAATTATCTTTGCAACAATATGAAGCTGATTTACCTTTGCTTTCTTTCAGGATTTTTCTCAAACTTTCCAATCTACCCCAAAGAT
>JANHFT010002773.1:58294-68394 GCA_032467955.1 Pseudoxenodon macrops | reverse complement strand
GTCCTGAGTTTCCAAGATACAGCTTAAAGTCAAAATCACATCAAAATAATTCAAAAGTAGGGACACGGTGGCTCAGTGGCTAAGACACTGAGCTTGTCGATCAGAAAGGTTGAGAGTTCGGCGGTTCGAATCCCTAGCGCTGTGTAACAGAATGAGCTCACGTTACTTGTCCCAGCTTCTGCCAACCTAGCAGTTCAAAAGCACGTGAAAATGCAAGTAGAAAAATAGGGACGACCTTTGGTGGGAAAGTAACAGCGTTCCGTGCGCCTTCAGTGTTTAGTCATGTCAGCCACATGACCACAGAAATATCTTTGGACAGTGCTGGCTCTTCGGCTTTGAAATGGAGATGAGCATCGCCCCCTAGAGTTGGGAACTAGACTAGCACATGTGCAAGGTGAACCTTTACCGTTAAATTCAAAATTATGAGGGGGATGTGTAATTATGCTGCATAACTTTTCTGCAAATGATATAGCAATGAGAATGGGGCTACACAAATCATTATACATTTATCTTCGTATTGATACCAATAACATAACTTTCCATTCATTTATTGATTTTTGCAAGAAAAACTGACAAGCTCTAACATCAGATTAAGCAACAAGGTTCCATCTTTATTCGGTATCTAAACTGCGCTTTTTGGCTTTTCTCTTGTGAGCTGCAGTAGGATCATCCCTGGGGAAGATCCCAGCAGTAATCGGCAAGCGTGGACGGATTCCATTTCCCTTGATAACTTTTCTCCATGCCTGCGATATCCTGGTGGAATCTCTCCCCATGCTCATCGCTCACAGCCCCACAGTTCAAACAGAAATAGACTAAATGCGAGTGTAAGAAATGACTTTTCAGTGACCTGTTTGCACCAAGTGCTTTATAGGACTTAAGCAAATTGTCCACGTGTTTTTCATAGTCATCTGCCTTGCTGTTCTCAAAATGAAGATAAATTTATACACTGGGTTTCCCTTACCTTCCCTACCGGTTCGGGTCGCGGTGGAAGTGCTCCGTCGCTTCCGGGTATAAAACTCTTTGTGCATGCGCAGGAGGCTTTGCGCATGAGCAGAGGGTTCTTTTCAAGGCAATTTCATCCCGGAGTACAGATTTCAAGGCAGAGGACCGGTTTAGGGGCGTGGCTAGCGAGCCGTCATTGCCAGTTCAGTTCAGCCGAACCGGTCTGAACCAGCAGCAACCCACCACTTCCATGTGGTACCATTTTCATTGTTCTGCTGTACTTGTCAAGAAGTTATGAGGCATCATGATTTTAGACACCTCCCTCCCTTGCAGGCAAATCTACTCAGCTGTGTATAAATATTGATGGTGAAATATCTTGATCAACCAGCACCTTTATCACCTGTTTTTCTAATCCATCTAATCCAAATATGTAAAATGAACATGTTTTATCTTGGAGGTCGATGATTTCGCAAAATTTGTCGAGTAGTGCTCTCAGAAAGAGTACTAACAACCAGACGACTGCAAGGAAGATACCTCCTTCCATTGTCCACCATTCAGTCAGAATTGAAGAAGGGAAACTCCTAGCAAAACATGCAGCTGCCTTTGAAAAGAACGCACTTTTCAAACAACCATGACCTGGACAACGGAGAATCTCTATAAACGTAAAGGGCGGTAGAGTTCCATAATATCAGATCACTCATAAAAGCAGGGGTGAAATTCAGCAGGTTCGGACAGGTTCCATAGAACCGGTGGCGGCATTTATATGCAGTTCGGAGAACTGGTAAATCGCACCACTGACTGGCCCCGCCCGGCCCCTCACTCCTTCTCGGGCTCATACACACAGTGCAAACGAGAAGGAGGCAAGAAGCAGCCAGATTGAATGCTAGACTTTGGCGAACGATTCTGTCGGTTCTGTGGGCGTGGCTTGGCGAGGTGGTGCTGCCCAACAAAGCCACGCCCACAAAACCCATAGGGGGAAAATTTAGAATGTCACCCCTGCACAAATGCTAATCGGTAAGATTCTAGCAGTTGTGAAGATGGATATCGGTCAGACGTGGGAATGTCAACATCTGCAAAACGATAGGCAAAGCATCACAATCGAAATCCTGCCTTTTTTGTAGTTGAAAATCACAACACTAGAGATGCTTTTCTTTTTGGTATCTGGGGAAAGTGTGAGCCCCTGAATCATCTTCCCTAATTCCCAAGAGACACAACTGAATTTCCCAGTGAGAACCGACATGCAAAAAGTCTTCCTGTTTTTAAAAGCTTTCAATCATTTCTTTGGCATCAAAGAAGACAGTAAGAGCAACGAGATATAATGAATTTGCGCCCTCTGTTCCCTTTTAGACTTAGGGCAGAGCTTAATGCAAAGCTAGTCCTTAATGAAATTTCTTCGAAATGCAAAGTAATGACTTCTAATTTCCTCACTTAATCTAATGTTACAGCTACTCCATTAATGTCACCACCTATTAGATACTTAACAACCAGCTTGTTTAGCTGCAATTTTATCGTATGGATGTATATTCTAGCTCTTCCCTTTACTGATTTGGATAATGTTCAGTAATGGCAGTGGGGAACAGTCATAATTTAAATATCTGAAAGCCTTCAGACCCTTAATCCCCATCTGGAAAAAGAGAATGTTTAATGTCCTTTGCATTTAAAAAAAAAAACACGAAACAAGCATAAAGTTCATACGCCTAGCTTGTTTCTACGCTTAATTCTAGTTTAATCAACGCTGACTCTGAATTACCATATTCCCATTCTGTATATTTTATTGGGTTTTTTTTTAAAGCCCCTCCAGTAACATAATAAAGAACAATGCACCCACCAAGGTAATCATCTTTTCTCCATCAATCTGACAATCCACTTTGCACTTCTAATTTTGCTGTATCAGAATTCATGTTTCTGATGGGGTCAAGAGTGTACAGACGGTCTAACAGGCTGGGCGGCATAATTTACAGTTGTCATCCCATAATACCCCGTAGTAATGGAATCACACAGAGGCACCATTCGCTTCCTACTCCGAATAAGAGCAATGGCAAAGGGGAAGCTTACAATTTTGTGGCTCTATTGGGGCAGATGTAACTGAACAGTCAATCACCGTCATCACAATTGGAAAATATATGCGGTCAGAAACTTATCTGATGCTTCCATCAACCAACCCCTAGTTTGCATGATTATAACCAAAAAAGAGAGACACGTTTGCAAATACATATCTATGCATCGATTCCATATATGCAATCTATATTCAAATGTGTATTTGTCCCCTAAAGGTATTTCCAATTCAGTCATATCAAGGGCCCCTGTATTACATGCCAATTTAAGGGTGACAATTTCACTTCATAGTCCTTGACTTACAACCATTGGTTTAGTGACTGTTCAAAGTTACAACAGCACTGAAAAAGTGACTTGTGACCATTTTTCACACTTAAAGACGGTTAACACCATCCACATGGTTATGTGATAAAAATTCAGACTCCTGGCAACTGGCATGTACTTATGACAGTTGCAATGTCCTGGTGTCATGTGATCCCTTTTCTCCAACCTTCTGACAAGGAAAGTCAATGGGGAAGCCAAACGTGTGAATAACTTAATAATTGCAGTGGTAACAACTGTGGCAAGAAAAGTTGTAAAATGGGGCAAAACCAGTGGTGGGATTCAAATAATTTAACAGCGGTTCTCTGCCCTAATGACCAGTTGGGTAGGCATGGCTTGGTGGTCATGTGACCGTGGGGCCGTGGCCAACTCAACATCACTCACGTTGATGGGCACTTCGCCTTAGCTGTCACAATGTAATAAGGGTTAACCAGAGAGGCAGTTTCTGTAAGCAGGGCAATAAAGAGTAGGCTAGAAACAACACCAGAATGTTTCCTTCCTGCCTTCCTTACAGGATTAGCCCTGGAAAGTGGGAAAAAACAAAATAAGATTTCTTCCAATAACTGGTTCTCTGAACTCCCAAATAGGTGCGAACTGGCTGAATCCCACCATTGGACTAAGGCTTCCGTGTTTTCAGAGCTAGAAAGATCAGGTATTTTTTCCCTTCAACTGCTACTTGTCATCCAAATTTCCCAATCTTCTTGAGACAATGGATACATTTGGAACATTTATGGTTATTCTTTCACAAATGATTTGACACAACAGGCACAGTCAATTACATAGCATCAATTTACCAGAAGGAAAACAGATAAGGATGCTATCCACCAAACATTTTAGCTCCTACTCTTAACTCCTCAGCTAAACTTTGAATTTTGCTATTGGGAGTTTGGCATATTTCCAAACAAAACACAGTGCCATAGTCTTATGACAACTAAACAGATTGTTAGAAATATAGATTTGCATTACTACCATCATTATTACTATCTAAAAATAATAAATAAAATCAGATAGGACAATAACTTGGTGTGGTACCAATACTTTTTTCTTAAGAATACATTGGCACTCCGATTATAATCCAACAGTAACAAAATTTACCACTGACTAATACATTTCAAGTTGCAATCTCCAACTGGAGGCATAATTTGAATTACACACCTTATTTAATTTGTAGATTTTCTCATTCTTCCCCCTTTTGCATTTTGAAATATCTTGCCCAGTGGGGAAAACAGTTGTGCCATTCTAGTTACGGTAGTTCTCTGAAAGATATTGCCCTATTGTGGCTGTTGGGTTTTTCTTTATAGATAAACATGATTATTGCTGCTTTTAAGAAACACAAAAGCATACTGTACAGTCCAAAAGTTAATAGGAACTACACAAAGATGCAGAAACTCTAATTATTGCTTTTCACATATTGCATAGGAAGAATCAGATGCAGATTCTTGTCAGCTTCAGAGAATACCTATGTCTTCAGTTTAAAGGCACATTTTTGATAACTTTACCATACATGTCAAAGGTGCGGTAGTCTTGTAAGAATACAAATGGAAATAATTTCCATCCAGGTAAAAAAAACCTACATCTCCATTTATTCTCATTTTTCTTATAGAAAAAAATCACTTCAATTGCTTAATAAGCTATTGCTTCAGCTTTTTAAAGGCTATATTTTTCTATAAATTTAAACATTGAAGTGGAATGCCATCTATTCGTTTAATATATATTCACTGCAACAAGTATCAGCTAGAAGTTAGGTAATATTTTCTACACTAGCACTCCAAATGTTACTACAGTCATAAAAGTAAAGTGATTACCAAGACATGGACAATACAGAATTGCTATCATTTATACCAACCTCAAATTTTCAAATACTGTTTGTTAAATATTTGTTAAATATCCAAAATGGTACATATCAAGATGGACTCAACTAATTTGGAGGAGCCCCAAGCTTTGGAGGGTGGGAGAAAGTATTTAACTGGGTACCTAAAACCACAAAATCTACGATATTTAATTGTGAAGAGCCAGGAAAGAGAGTATCCTGGAAGAGGGCAAGTTCCAGCCTGGAGTATGACTAGAACAGAGCACAACTTCCTCTCTATGTTTTTGGGTGAAAGAGTGAAAACTTTGTGGATCATACTATCATCTGCAATGATACAGACACTTCTTATATTTTCAATCGCCTGTCTTTATAAACAAAACAGTTTCTATTCATTAGGTCTTCAAAGTATGCGGCAGTATTTCTGTAAAATGTATTACACAGAAGTAGATTTGCACTGATCAGGTAAGAACTGTTCTACTCTTATGTAACCTTATGAGATATGAATAGGGACAACTATCAACCCAGACTTGATACATTTCATTTCCACAGATCTGCCTGGACAAGAAACTTCAAGCAATAATTTAATGTTTTGGTTAATGCATCAGCAAATATCCCTTAACTGAACTGATTTTAACCACATTGTTTTCTTTTCTAAGAATGTAAATATGTAAGCTTGTTTGTACCACAGGAAAAGTTTTAAATAAAGCTATATTTGCTTTGACGTAAAATGCATTATGTCAATTGTCTCAATGACAGTAATTCTGAAACACATTAAACTGCTGTTTTGAAACATATTGTCAAACCTAGACAAATAAACATAGAAAACCTCTGTCAGGGTCACATTGTTTGAATTCTCTTCTTTTCCCATGCTAAAAAGTGGAATGAAATGACAATATTCAGAACTAGTAGGATGGGGAGGGGGGAATACACTGTTTCTAACCATTACTGTTACATTACTGCATCCAAGAACTGAGATAACACCAAGTATGGTATCTACAGTACACTGGTAAATATAAAATGGCCCTTCATTGTAGACTATCTGAAGCTTTCTTTGTATTCTTCCCTTAATGGGAAAGAAAATTAAAATAAATATTTGAATGGCACATATAACAAGAGCTTTGTGGAAGAGGGTTATTGTTGCTGAAGTATATAATGTTGGCCAGTATGCTTGCAAGCCAAGTTACAAAATATTCAGCCTTCCTCCAATCTAGTTCCAAATGCAGCGGTTTATAATTCCCAAAATTCCAACCAGTGAATCTATGGATTTAGTTGAATTATTGAGTTGTATTCCAGCACATTTGGAGAACGAATCTGCTTCCTAATTCATACATGAATAATACAGAATGAAGCATTACAAAAAAAAAGTATTTATAGAATTCACTGATCAGGAAGATAATGTAGATTATAATTTTAATGCGTTTAAGTTATTATCAATTCTTAAACTGCTATAGCTATCAAAAACTTTCAATTGCTGTTTATTCTTTCATTTTTTTACTACAACAAAACATGTTGTAACTTCAAATGACCATACATAAAGAGTTCTTAATAATTAAATTAAAAATAAGGAAAAGAAGATGAAATATATCTCCCCCCCCTTTTTTTTTAATCAGGATGATAAAATGTTCAAACCCACTGTAGTTTCTATGTAAGGTTATCTGTTACCAAGGCAACAGTGCATGTCTTAGTACTAATGGCCTGTCCTTTTGCCAGGCAACAAACAGCCTTGTGATGTAACTGCACCTGTCTCAGCTATGCGTTGCTATGGAGGCCTTCTAGTTACTATGGTTACCATCACGCTAATCGCCTAGCAAGGGCAGACATACAGCCGTTGCCTGCAAAAGCCCAGCTGTTCTTCCCAATCTCTGCCTGAAGATTGATTGTTTGGGCCATGTGATGGAACGCACGGCTCAGCAGAGATGCTCAGGCACTTTATTAGAGTTACCAGAATGAAATTACATTGCAAGTTGCCACTTCTTAAAGGAGTATTATAACTGAAGGGTGCAACTGCACACCCCAAATCTCAATCTTAATAAGCATTTAAAAATTGCTATCAGACAATCATTTGTGTAACCAATGTCTGTATTTAAAGAAAAAATGAAGCCAGGGCTCTATTTTATACAGATTTCACAAAACATTTATTATTTATAGCTATCTAACATCATGCTAAGTGCTGCAGCAATTATGGATTCCAAACTTCCTGTAACAAATCATATATTTTCAAGCAGATTTGAAAAGTGGCAGGTTTTACGTCTGCCGTACCTTTTTTCCACTGCAGTAGGACAAAAAGGCAAACTCATCCATGAAGGTTTTTTATTTCCTGCCATTTTAAAGTTACCAGACCTGACTGACCCTTTTACCAAACAAAAAAGCACTATGGCAACTAACATAATTGCTCACATTTGCTTTGCAGAGCAGGTAACCACAACAGCAGCAGTTTAAAAAAACAAAACACACACTTTCATCACCTGGAAGCCAAAGTTTATATGAGGCAATCCTCCAAACATAGCATTAGAGAGAAAGACTCGGCAGCAATCTATCCACTCATGAAAGCATAACATGAAAATCTGGAATTTTTTCTTATACTTCACAGCTTCTAACACAAGTACAGAGGACAGAGATTTTTGGTAATAATTACAGAAGCAGTGCAACATAAGAGTAATTAATTGCGGTGGACATGTGACTTTCATCAAAACTGGTAAGGAATTCTATAGTACAAACTAGGGCTTTAAGAATGCCTATAGTCTGGCAACAGGTGGGGACCTACCTTTAAAAAAAATAATTAATGTAACCATTCCATGACGGATTGGCAGGTTTTAGTTTTTGTTGATTATCACGTAGTTTTGAGAGGACCGCGCAATGTAATCAGGTAGCTGGCTACATGCAAAGAAAAATGCTGAATAAGCCTTACTCTGAACATCAATTGGTGGAGACAACCTTGATATGGACAGCGAGCCCCAACATTTTATTTTATTTTTAATTTGTGTCTCAGAGGTTGTCATAAGCAGGACAGTATGTCTATGGAGATTCTTAAGTCATACAGGTCATGGTTGTCCCAAAGGTGTTGGTTTTTTTTAAAGGCAACTAGATTTGTTTTTCCTTGAAGATGTTTTGCATTTCTCATTTTTCAGTCTTCAAGGAAAAACAAAGTCCAGTTCTTTTTTGAAAAAGCACCTTTGGGACAAGCAGGGCAGTATTTTGCTAGTTTACCTGCTTTTTGTATGGAGATATGTTAGAATTAATAGGGACACAGTGGCCAAGACGCTGAGCTTGTCAATAAGAAAGCTCAACAGTTCGGCAGTTTGAATCCCTAGTGCTACGTAACAGAATGAGCTCCCATTACTTGTCCCAGCTTCTGCCAACCTAGCAGTTCGAAAGCATATAAAAATGCAAGTAGAAAAATAAGGACCACCTTTGTTGGGAAGATAACAGTATTCCATGTGTCTTTGACGTTTAATCATGCCGGCCACATGATCATGGAGACGTCTTCGGAAAGCACTGGCTCTTCGGCTTTGAAACAGAGATGAGCACCACTCCCTAGAGTCAGAACGACTAGCACATATGTACGAGGGGAACCTTTACCTTATTTTAGAATTGTGAGGCCAATAGCTATTTTACCATTTTAAATACATTCTAAAGCTTATATGGTAAGGTAACTGCTAAATGTTAAAAAAAATGGATCTGGTTCTTGATTTTTGCAGTAGTGGACACAAAAGAAGGAAATAAATTGTCAGTCTGAGTATTACATGCCATTCATTGGATGCAAGATGCTCATTCCTACTTCGGCCATTTATCATACATTAGTTATATTTTACTTATTTAAAAATTGCATGTATACATTCCTTCTAGATTTAATTATATTTGAACAGATGAATTGACTTGCAAACCTGAAGTCAGTACACAGCTGATTTACAGACTTTGCCATGTTCATATAAAGATATGTTCAAGTTTTCTTACCTTTGATATGCCTGAGGAGATGCTGGAGGTGTGCTGAACACATGGGAATATGGGTGATAGGGTGTCTTTTTCAAAGCCTGGATAAGATTTTGTCTATATTCTGGGTCTATACACCACAAAGACCCCTTCCCAATACTCTGCAGAGGATGATAAAAAAAAACCATAATTTTAAAATAATATATTTTTCACATTTCTCAGAACACCGAGAATATTTCTTCCTGCTATAAAGGAAAGCAGATCTCATTCTTTGACATAAATTTCAGAGAAAATTCTGCTGCACTTCATTGCTAATGCTTAGAAGTTACTAAGGCTATTTGATATTAAAAAACGGTAATAGCTATTCTTTTTTTTTAAGTTTAAAAAAAATTATTTCTCATACTATTCATAGCTATTCTTGTTTAGATTTTTATCCTGTCTTTTTAAAAAAGATATACAACTTAAAGTGGCAAACATGCCAATACTCCTTTCTCTCACTATTTTCCCCATAACAATGACCACCCAAAGTGGATTGGGTTGAGAGACGGTGGCTGGCACAATCACCCAGGCATTTTGCATGCCTAAAGTGGGACTAGAACTCACAATCTCCTGGTTTCTAGACTAGCACCTTAATTGCTACACCAAACCGATTCCCTAATTTGGGGGGAAATTCTCTTTTCCCACAAGTTGTTTAGCTGGGGGGGGGGAATCACAGTCCAGATGGATGATTAATAAGCTTCTCAGATCAAACTTCTATTATGGATATTCTAAAATAAAATTGGAGACAGTGATTTTGAACACTCAACCATCTATGAAACAAAATAGTTTTGATTGTACAGCCAGAAGGCATTAACGCCATTCTTTACCAAAAACCTTCTCAACTTTCTGCTGCACTGTCTGATTAGTATCATAGCACTAGCGCTAGCACTTAGACTTATATACCACTTCATAGTGCTTTTACAGCCCTCTCTAAGTGGTTTACAGAGTCAGCATATTGTCCCCAACAATCTGGGTCCTCATTTTACCCACCTCGGAAGGATGG
>JANHFT010002773.1:48040-58194 GCA_032467955.1 Pseudoxenodon macrops | reverse complement strand
CTTACACGGGAAAAGACCCGAATACGCTAAGACTTGCATACCTATACCCGTGAAAACAGTTGGGATATAAATCATCAGTATTATGTAACTTTCTTATAAACAAAACAATGGCATGGACAAATAATTATTGATAACCCTTAACCTAAAATTTTGTAGCACATCCTTTTGAGGCAATAACTACAATCAAGTGTTTTCTGCAGCTTTGAAGGAGACTTCACTTCTCACCTGGCAATTTGACCCATTCTTGAGCAAATTATTCCAGTTTTCTTATATTCAGAGGATTCCTTCTCCCAACAGTGAGTTTCAGCTCTTTTCATAGTTGGTATATTGGATCCAGATCAGAATTTATAACAGGCCATATTAAAACAATCCAATGTTGGTTTTCAACAATTTTTGGCTTCTCTTAAATGTATGTTTTGGGTCATTATGTTGCTGGAGGGCCCATGACCTGAAACTGAGACAGAGCTTTCTAACACTAGGTATTATATTTTGCTCCAGAATGCTTTGATAATCTCTTTATTTCATTGTGCCTTAGTACAGATTCAAGGCACTCAGTGCCAGAAGCAACAAAGCAAACCCATAACATTATGGAGCTTTCTATATGTTTCACATTAAGGATAGCATTCTTTTCTATAAAAGCATTGTTTTTTTCTTCTTTGAACATATCTGCTGTGACTTACTAAATAGTTCTAATTTTATTTTGTCTGTCCAAAAATCAGTCTCCCAGAAGGACTGTGTTTTGTCAACATGCCTTTTAGGAATCTCCAATGTGGCTCTTTTATGCCTATCAAAAGTGGGGCAAGCTTCCACCATGGAAGCTACTTTAAGCCAGATGGAAATGTATAGTGTAACTTTACATTGTTATATGTTGATCTTGGAGATTAGCCAGGATCTTTTGGTTCTTTTTTCTTGCTTGATCATTGAAACTATTCTTCTATTCAATCTGGGATCGATATTTCTCTTGGAGCTATGTCCAGGGAGGAAAAAGCAAAGTCTCTCCTCTATGGATTATGGAACAAAGAATGGTGGATAACATTTACCTCTGTTAGTTTCAACTTCTTTCACAGCAAATTAGGATTCTTTGGGAATAAGTCAATACTTTTGGCCACATCAATATAAGTCTCAAAAATCCATTTATCTTTTTAAAATGTTATACTGTAGCTTGTTGAACTTAAGATCCTTTAGATAATTTATCCATCCAGAAAGTTTACATTTCATGAGCATTGTTAATATTTAACTCTTTCCTGGCTCTGCTTCACCAATGTCCTCTCAGATAACCTGAAAAACTACAGCTTTAAATCCATTGAGAACACTCAAATGTAGCCCTAATATTGGCCATTTCTTGTACCACTTTATAGTGCCTAGGTAAGACCACATGTGGAATATTGCATCAGGTTTTAGTCACTACAATGTAAAACATTATATAAAGAGTGCAAAGACAGCAACAAAGATGATTAGAGAATTGGAAACTAAAACATATGAAGAATGACTGCAGTATTGGGTATGTATAGTTTAATGAAAAGATAGCAATATTCCAATATCTAAGGGGCTGCCAGAAAGTACCTGAAGGCAGAACAAGAAGCAATGGATGAAAACTAGGTCATCCAGCAATGGATGAAACTAGACCTGGGTCTAGGACAGTGGTGTCAAATTCAATTTCATTGAGGGCCACATCAGGGTTGTGTTTGACCTCGGGAGCCTGTGATGGGCATGACTAGGGTGAGCATGGCCAGCTTGATGTCACTTGTGTTGGGGGCATCTATGGTGGTCCGAGTGTTCTGCCAGTGAAAATGGGCTTCCATGCTCCATTTCTGGCTATGATGGCCTCCTGCAACCCATTGCCAGCGAAAACGGAGCCCGGGTGGGCCATGTGCAGTCCTTCCAATCTCCGTTTCCGGCTGTGACGGCTTCCTGCAACCTTCTGCCAGCAAAAACGGAGCTCATGAGGGCTGCCTGGGGTCCTCCAGAACTCAGTTTTCGCTGACAAGAGGCACTGCTGGCCGGTCCTTTGCTGTTTCTAGGGTGGTCCCACGGGCCAGATCTAAGCACCCTGCAGCCAGATCCAGCTCCGGGTCTTGAGTTTGACACCCCTGGTTTAGGAGAGACGCAGTCTAGAAATAAGGAAAACTTCCTGGCAGTTAGAACACTTAATCAGCATAACGGGTTGCCTTCAGATGTTGTGGGTGTTCCATCATTGGAAGATTTTTAGGAAGAGATTCATCTGAAATGCTATAGGGTCTCCTGCTTGAGTAGAATTGGACTAAAAGACCTTTATGGTCTTCCAACTGTCTTATCCCATTATTGTTATTCTTCTTCTCTGAGGGATATACAGGTAATAACAAGCCATAATAATAAGAGTTTCCAGGGACTTGGAAACTCTTGGCACTTGGCACATAGGGGCCTTCAGCTCTGCATATCAAATAGGTGTTGTGAATGATGTTACAGAGGGAAAATTCACATATTGGGATACCCAGAGGTTATGCATCATCAACTCTATGTTGACATCACACAATTTACTTAATAAGAAACATTAAAAACTGGACTTAAGCCAGACTGACCATCTTCATTTATTGTTCCACCTGGACTGTAACTATCACATTCAGCTAATGTTGGGAGCCAAGAAGGTATCCATGGTTTTCAAATCAGCCACAGGATTAAATGGTCCCCTATGAATTCTCCAAATTTTGGCACCATCTGCTATCAACCCTAGAGCCAACAGAGGCTCTAGTTGTATATCAAGATCTTATAAGCACCAACCATTCCTAAAATCTCCCCCTTGGGCTAGGAGAAGATCCACTGATATCCCTTGATGCTTTGACCAAGAATACATTTCTGTCAGGGGAGAATTACAAAAATAGCCCTTAAGGCCAATAGATTATGCAACATTTCACAATCAAAATCCAGTTGATTGATCAGCAATTGGAGGCTAGAATTCCAGCTACCAAATAGGAATTTGTAGCACATTTCATAGCTTGTTTCCTTATCTCTCAGCCTCTTGAATGAGACTGGGTATAGCAATCCTCCATGGCCCCCTGTCCTTCAGTGAGAGATCTTGAAACTACTAAATCAACTGAAGTATGGGAAAGTGACCAAACAGTACCCTATATTAAAAAAATATTGACTGGTGGGCGTCTGCTCTTATCTCCCTTTTTATCCATATCAAAAACACATTCTGTACGCCAAGCCATTGGAACTAGTGTACTCAATCTCCAAAGGAGATAATGGTATACATCCCCTACATTACCATCTGAGTAATGAGTATATTCAATTAGCTACATGTTGATTTGCTGGTGGACTGGCTGAAAGTGGAAAAATTCCCGGCAGATAACCAAGGATGATTTATACAGGATAGTTCTACAATGGATCAATGCACCACTGATCTTGCAATTTTTAACAGAAAAATATACACAGGAACAGCTCATTCATTGCTGTTTTAATAAACTGAAATTACTGTTTTAATAAACTGAAATTAGCTTTCAATTCCATCTGAAGACTCTGGTGGAAGTTTCCCTTACATCCATCAACCAATGGATACTTTCAGTAATCAGGGTGTCCCATGAAAACATAGTCACTCAAATAAGGTATAACAAAGATAAGTTTTTTTTTTACTGCAGGTACTATCATCTGCCAAGGAGTGGAACACTTTAGCTCTCCTACTTCTCCACCAACATAAAAGCATTAATAATAGTATATGTTACTCTTTCAGGCAGCCTTTCCCAAACTGGTTCCCTCCAGATGTATAGCTACTTTGGTTGTAATAAGGAAATAAATGGCATATTAACATTAAAAAGAGTATAACCCAAAATGTTTAACCCATATACAATCAATTTGGGAAATACAACTTCAGCATGTTGTTTTTTTAAATAATGGTTTTATATAAAAGTTATCCATGGGGAAAAAGATTTATAATATGATTCTTAGTGATACTAAAGAAAGTGTGCACCTTTGCAGGCTGACCAGCCTCAGGTTGCAGTTCATTTTCTGTGACTGTATTTCACAAGATTATCAAGTTCTTCTATTAAGACAGCATTCTAACACCACCTCTTTGCTTCTTGAAATTTAGAATTGGCAAATGTAATGATCTGGCATCCGATTTAAATTTCACTTGCCAGTTTACATATGCTTGCAGAAATATTACAAATGTGAAATGCCCAGATGGTGCTTCTGAAAGAAAAAAAAAATCTGTTTTACATCAATAATGCATCTCTTTTACTACATTCCTCTTCATTGCACTACTTCCAAGCTTTAAAAAAACGTTACACCATTAGGTAGCTGAAATCACTTTCATGACCTAAAAAGCTGTTTCGCATACAAGTTGTTAAAAATGAATGCAAATTGTAGAGCTGCGTGCTGTGTATACGGCAGTACCATGCAACAGGAAGCTAGAACCCAAATTTATCTCCCTATGCAGAGCATCTAAACAGAGAATTCTACAGGAAGACAGGAAGGTGTTCCAGGACATCCTTTACCTGTTTCAGGCTGTATTATGCATCTAATCCCTATCTTCAACATGAGATCCACTTTATTGTTATTAATATACATATCTACATTCATACATATAAAGCAATGTGGTAGATCTCATGTTGAAGACTGTCGTGTATTATAGTCAAAAATTCAGCAGTGTAAAACATGTATTATTATCAGAAAGAAAATCAGAAAACAAGAGAATACAAACATAAATAAATTCCCAAACAAAATTAATTGAAACAAAAGAAAAACAATTCGCAAATGTCTCCCTAAATCCTTGAAAAGGAGCCCCCTCAAGAAACCAACCCCAAAAATAACAGTCAAAACCAATGCAAAATAAAGCCAAAGTAGTAATCTCATCTGTGAAAAATCTGTGGCAGTAATCTGCTTTTACCCATCTTTAGTTCATTTATTTGTAGTCTATATTTGTTCTCTTTCCCCATCTGTCTCTTTTCTTTAAGGCCAAAAAAACCAGGGAGGGGGGCTAGTATTCTGATGATCCCTGACCCAGATTGAGATTTCAGCACAGCCTATGGAAGATCAAAGATTAAAAGTGAGCTAAATGCTTCATCATTACTGCTTTAGAGAGTAGGTCCCTCTGTCTCACCAACCTACAGAGTAATAGTTTTTTTTATTATTATTTATTTTTTGTCAAGCATATGTTAGAAAACAGATATATGTATACACAAGATTAAGAATACATGAGATTGATACAAATAAAGAGACCATTAGGACATGGACGGGAGGCACGGTTGTGCGCTTATGCATGCCCCTTAAAGACCTCTTAGGAACGGGGTGAGGTCTATAGTAGACAGTCTAAGGTTTAATTTTTGGAGGTTTGGGGAAGAAACCACAGAGTCAGGTAGTGCATTCCAGGCATTGACCACTCTGTTACTGCAGTTGTATTTTCTGCAATCAAATTTGGAGTGGTTTACCATAAGTTTATATCTATTGTGTGCTCTTGTATTATTTTGGTTGAAGCTGAAGTAGTCATTGACAGGAAGGACATTATAGCAGATGATTTTATGTACTACGTTTAGGTCGATCCAAAGTCGGTAAAGTTCTAGTGTTTTTCCTGTGGCTCATCGCACATAACTACTATTTAACTACTATTAGATTTCCATCCATACCAAAATTTAAAGACCAAGTGTACTGATGAACTGTAAGGCTGTTAACTAATCTAAACCAATTCCTAATCTAAATTTTCTGGAGAGAGAGCTTTGAAAAAAATCAACCAAAACTTGCAGAGGCCCAATCAAGACTGGCACCATAACGCATGGGATACGAAAAGGCTAATCAAAAATATATGTACCCAAACGAGTTTAAAAAGCCATAGAAAAATAGCAAAGAAAGTGGGTTCCTGCATTCTAGATACTTTCTGTATCCCGTGTCAATCTTCTGGAGAACAACTGGCAGCTAAAACATAAATTAGTTCAGATCTGAATGGTACTTAAAATAAACTAATTTAAAACAAGTTATGATTATTGGTTGAGGTTAAGGCACTTATGTATGACCTCTGATATAAAATTGGATGTAAGTCAAATAACAATACAATGTAGGTTAGAAATCTAACTTTACAAAAAAAAAGAGACCTCATACTAGCATGAAAGAAATACTGATTTCAACTCGTACAATGTGTTTATTTGTAATGAACATGTTACAAAGGCTGAAAGCACACACTGAACTAACTACAGTAACTGAATTAATACAATAGGGTAAACTAAGCATAGTATGAAATATATAATGTGTTACAAAACCTAAGTTTTAATTACAGAATTACACAAATAACTATAGGTTGACTCAGCCTTCCATCCTTCCGTGGTCGGTAAAATGAGGGCCCAGACTGTTGGGGGCAATATGCGAACTCTGTAAACAACTTAGGGAGGGTTGTAAAGCACTGTGAAGTGGTTTATAAATCTACGTGCTATTGTTAGTGTTACATAATACAGAAATAATCCCACATGCCATTGTGATAAGCAAAACCATAGTAGGCTTTCTGATTGACATTCTGGAAATTGAGCGTGCAAAATGTTCATGTTGGGTGTCTCCAAAACTGAAATCCATGTTTAATCATCAAAGCAGAGGAGCCAGATGGATTATTCAGAGCTAGTAACCACTTCAACTTTCCCTTGAAACAAATATTCAGCTGTGAAAATGTTGGCCAAGTTTCTGGTGATAGGAACACATTAAAGGCAGAACTTGAATCAATCAGCAAAGCTCATTTTCTCTTCTGGAATTAAGTGTTACAGTTTTTTTGTTTGTGTATCCGTATTGTCTTGACTGAGCTATAATAAGAATACATATACACCAAACCTGTTGATACATAAAGTCCCCAAAGTCAAATAGATAGGATGGGATGCCTTCAGAAGGCAGAAGGCAGCATTAAATTATGGCTGTGTGATCACTGCAACATTTACTCTTCCAGCTAATAATGTTCATTTGAATTACAGCTGGACATCTCCACTGAACCTCATATCTTCACAATCTATAAAGGCTTTGCCAATAATAAGTTCATGGAAAAGCCTCCCCCCCCAACTATTTCACTTCCACATTTATAAAATTGTTCTTTTTGTATAAAGTTTACTCTTCCTTGATAATATAACTTGAGACTCTTTAACACCTAAAGAAATGTCATACTGATCTTTTCATTGCAGCTTCAGCATGCAATAATCTCTTAGAAATGCATTTTGTGCAAAGAATTTGGGCTTAAAGATTGGATTTCCTTTAACCAAACCAAACGATACGAAAAAATAAATATAATACATTTACCAACATCATGGATTTAATCTTCTTCCATAAACATGATTTACAATTGGTTGACATATCAGTACTTGCTGAAAATAGATAGTGCCATTAAGGAAAGAATTCAAAACATAAAATAAATAAACCTATAAGATCATTGCTGAATCAACAACCTGGTTCCAATGGCCCAGGAGTTTCAAAGAACATCTATAACAAACAATGACATAAACTGACATGTGGATCATGACATGTCATTTGTGTCACTTGCATGATGATACTATGATACACGTATCTGTATTTGCCCTTCTTGCGGACACTTGTGAAAAAGTGCTGAAAGAGGCAGGGAAAACAAGCTACTGTATTTTTCAGACTATAAGACGCACCTGTGTATAAGACACACCAAGATTTCAAAAAGGTAAGTAAGAAAAAAAGTTTTTGTCTTCCCCAGCCCCAGGAACAGTCTGCAGGCCTCCCAAACCCTCTGTGCATCCCATTTTTTCCAAAAAAGGGTGCGCTTTTCATCTGTTTTTGCGAAAAACGGGGTGCACAGAGGTTTTGGGAAGTCTGCCGACTCCTTCTGAGAGCTGGGGGAGCTTTTGCCTTCCCCCAGCCCACAGAAACACTCTGCAAGCTTCCCAAATTCTCTGCGCACACCATTTTTCGCAAAAATGCGATGCAGGGGCAGGACTTCAGGAGGCCAAAATTGCTGTATATAAGACGCACCAACATTTCCACCCTCTGTTAGAGGGGGGAAAAGGTGCGTCTTATACTCTGAATATATATGGTACTTATTTTTATTCTAGTTATCTCTACCTTACTTCAGTCCTATTAGCTCTAGGATACTTTACAACTTTTGAAGGGGAGTTAGGAAATAAACTAGCATACCTTCCATAAAGGATGCAATTATTTGCTAGTAGATATCAGTATACATCACTGGTAATTCACAATCACTATACAAGAATTGAAAAGAAAATTAAAAACTTGATATTCTAGTCACTTGCAACCAATGTGAGGATGTTTCTAAGAAGTCATTAGAGTATTGTAACAATTATTTAATTACATATTTTGAATTTTTAAAATTCAAAATATTGATAAGATCTATTTTTAATGTTATAAAAGTTGGTTTGGCAAATTTAACAGCATATAATAAGAAAGGAGAGTTTGACACCTCACTCTTCTGAAGGCAGTTAATCTGCAGCCTTTATAATATTTAGTTCTAAGTAGTCCCTCTATCTATGTAACACTGTAATTTGACAACTCTATCTTATCTCCAATTGCAATTTTGAGAACATTTAATTGGAATTAAGGCATCCAAATTCATTTTAATCTATTTCCCAAGCAACTGAATGTAGTCCTTTGTATTCTATAAATAATGATTACAGAACAACTGCTATACCATTTCTTTGATTAAAAAAAATAAGTATTCATTTGAACTCAGAATAAGCACTCTGACAATTTTCAAATGCTGAATAAATTCAACTGCTGAGGAAACCATAAAGAAAAACTGATGTTGTTGACATACTACTTCAATGCAATGTACCCTAACATTCAGCAGAATATAAACAATTTGTACCCAGTAAAATTTCTGCAGACCTTCAAACCATTCTTAATAAACAAAAATGTCTCACATATTTTAGAAAAGATTAAATGACTTTTCAGAAAATCTACATAATTTTTATCATTTAAATCCCACAAGGTTCTTTTAGTGGTCTGGTACGTATTGTAATGCAGCATTTCTTAACTTTAACCTCTCCCCAGTTATTATGTTAAAGTCCACACATCTTAAAGTGGCAGAGGTTATGAAATATTTTTGGAACTTAAGAAAACACTGGAGGGTTTTCTTCCAACACTAATCAACATTTGTGTAACTACCTCTACCCATGTGATAGCACCCTACATGTTAGCTGTGATCATCAGCCAACCCCAAAGTACTCAATCTGACAAGAATCAAGCAATACAATTTCTAACATAGGTTTAGGAATCCATCTACACAGCTTCCTCTCTTCATGGAGAATAACCCTACAAAGTATAAAAAGAGTTGCATTTAGAACAGCAGCCCCCAACCTTTTGGGCACTAGAAATCGGTTTAGGGGAGAGGTTTTTCTGCGGACCATAGGGGATGTGGCTTCATGTGCTGCCTCCATCCTGTGGATGGGGCTTTGCTTGTTTGCGCGGACTTATATCTGGCATGCTATGGACCAATGCCGATCCATGGACCGGAGGTTGGGGACCCCTGATTTAGAGTGAGATGGGCAGCATATAAACTTAATTTTTTAAAAAGCCATTGAGTTAAGTATAGAGAAGAGTAAATGAACCCTTGAACACATAAAATTTAACTTACAAGAGTCGTAGCTCATAAGAATCAGGATGGTTCATAAGAACCTGGAAAAATGAGATGGGCAAAGATAAAATAAACAGATCTCAAAGGCAGAAATAAATAAATTAGATTTATTTAAGCATACCAACTTGTTCAGGGTCTTAGTCTACAGGGACAAAGAACAATTGTTGAAGAGAAGCACAAAGAAACCCTGAGAGAACACATACTCTCACTCTCTCATATACACAAAGACACACATATACATACATACATAAATACATACATACATACACAAAAGTGTATTTCCCCAAAAGTAAGACAGGTTCTTATTTTTCTTTTGACCCCCAAAATAAGCGTTTGGCCTTATTTTTGGGGAGGTCTTATTTTTGAGGTGTAGGAGGCGGTCACCTCATGGCTGCTGCTGCGTTTTGGGGAGGGCTTATTTTCTGGGGATGGTTTATTTTAGCGCATGCGCTCAAAAGCCTGATTGGTCTTATTATCTGGGGAGATCCTTATTTTCAGGGAAACAGGGTACATACATACATACATACATACAGTGGGGCAAAAAAGTATTTAGTCAGCCACCAATTGTGCAAGTTCTTCCACTTAAAAAGATGAGAGAGGCCTG
>JANHFT010002773.1:36895-47940 GCA_032467955.1 Pseudoxenodon macrops | reverse complement strand
AACTGCCCTGATTTGCAGAGTTGATATTGCCCGTGCCACCCACGGCTGAAAATGGGCACCCTAGCTGAAGAGACTGGCATCTATTGTGATGATTAGGCAGTTGGCTCCTTGAAGGCACAACCCCAGTCCATGGCCGGGACATCTACCAATGGAAGGACTGTAGCACTTTGTGTGGGACCGGAACCTTGATATTTGAATTGCTTTCTCCGGACCTCTGATAAGGTAACAGAAACCATTGTAAGGTCATTGCGTGCAGACATGCCCAGAGAACTATCGCGATGCATGATACCATCTTGCCTAGGAGTTTTAAGAGAAGGGCTAGTGGGGCCTTGCGGTCTGAACGAATCTGATTTATTAATGTCTTTATGCTGTCCTGCTGCTCCTGTGACAGACCTCACATTGTGAAATGTCTATGATCGCCTACAAGTGAGGCAAACTTGTGTTAGAAGTCAGATGACTCTTTCCATAATTGATGGATAAACCGTGATCCTGAAGAATCTGGCTTGTGGCTTGTAGGTCCTCTGTTGCCTGATTGTGGGAGGAGGATTGGATTAAAATGTCATCCAGGTAACACTAGACTCGATTGGTAGTTCCCTGAGCGGAGAGTGCTGCCAGGACCTTGGTACTGAAGACAGACCGAATGGTAAGGCTCTTTATTGGTAATGTTGATCCACATAGTAGAACCGGAGGAACCATCAGTGTAATGGTAGGATGGGCACATGAAGGTACGCCTCCATCAAGCCTGCCGACATTAAGAAGTCGCCCTCCCTGACGCTCTTACAAGAGGTTGCATTTTGAACCCCTTGTAAGTGATGTACTTGTTCAATCTTTTTAGGTCTAGCTTCTCTTAAAGTGGCAGGCTATGCGTCTCAGCCATCCGAAGGCTGAATTAGATTGCAATCTAACACTGATAAATTTCTCTCTGCTGACTCTGAGAATTCAAAGAAATTAAAATCATTCTGACTAGCTTTACTACACATGTCTCTCTCTCTGATGTAAGACTGAATCAAACTGGGGATCAGCCAAGAGAGGCGTGGCAGAAAAGTTTAATGGATTCAGTCTCTAAAAGGAAGAAGGTGGAGTCAATCCCATTCTCTGGATTCTCACATCAGCACATTGGAGAATGCTCTGGTGCTACTCACTGTCACAGGAAGGCAGGACTTATTTGATTGGTCCATCACAGGCAATTGATGGAATCTACTGGGTTTCAGAGAGAGCTGCAAGTTTAGTGCATGCTCCAATTTAGGCATCACCTGGAATGAGAGAACACGCCTATGCACTCTATCTCCCCTAATGGTTGCCAGGGTTCCCTTGGTTTTATAAGTAATTGAGGGAGGTGAAATGAGAGAAGAATAGAGAACAAAAAGAGATGAACCCAACTGACCAGGAAATGGTCAGTTAATGGTAATGGGCAATGGGTAAATGTCAATATTTCTCTATTCTTATTGCTTATTGAGTAAGCTATCAAGCAAGCCTATTTAAAGTGACATGGTCCCCTGAGGAAATGTTGAGCTGGAAGTTCATATGCAGGCCACTCTGAGGTATATGTTATCTGCTGAATAAAATCACTCAGATTCACTACAAATTGGACTCTGGCCATAAAGCAGGTCCCATAGAGGCCCACATACAGTTGATTATCTGGGATGGCTAATTTGTATTTATGTAATACAAATAATACAAATATTTCAAATAATATTTAAGAGACAAGGCTATGAAATCAACATACCTTTTTTCTCTACTTGATACCATCTATTTAAGATTAAAAGAACATTTTTTTTAAAGTTGACTATCAGAACCCAGCAAGTATTGTAAAAACATCCAGAAATGAGAAACATTCAAATGACTATAACTTAGTTCCGTGATGGTGAATCTATGGCGCGGGTGCCACAGGTGGCACGTGGAGCCATATCTGAGGTCACGCGAGGCGTTGCCCTATGTCAGCTCCAGCGTACATGCATGTGCTGGCCAGATGATTTTTGGCCTTCCGGAGGGCGGGGAGGGCGTTTTTGCCCTCCCCAGGCTTTAGGAAAATTTCCTGAAGCCTGGGGAGAGCGAAAAATGGCACAACGGGCCAACCAGAAGTACAGAAATTTTATAGTAGGCCTGCGTGCAAACGCGTGGTGAGCAGCGCGTGTATACACGGGGGGAAGGGCATTGCATTATGGGTATGGGCACATGTGCACGAGCTATCTCTCCCACACACACACACACTTTTGGCACCCGAGCAGAAAAAGGTTAGCCATCACTGACTTAGTTCATAAATATTTGGGGACCTAGGGCAGGAATTAACAGTCAAAACGCTTGCATACCTCTATAGTCATAGACTGCTACATGGCACAAGAATTCCTAATTTATTTAAAAACATATTATTTAAAATTGATACTGTCTTATATAGTTTTTTAAGAAGAGCCAATGAGTTGCTATGATTACAGTTTAGCTAAACCAAAACTAACTCAGGTTTAAATTCCCACTCAACCTGAGAGGTCACTTGGATGACCCCTTGTGCCAGTCAAACTCTAGAACTACTAAGCTGAAATGACAGAGTTTATATGGCTAGCTTTGATTTTTCCTTGAAGGAAAAATGGGAAATAAGTATCTGATGTTAAAAAATACACTTTGGGATTTCTTATGCCCAGACTGCAATTGGTTCGCCTTCTAAATAAAAGCTAAAATTAAGTCCTCAACTATAGCTTGAAGACAAACATACTGCTTAAATATCAGTAGCTGGAGGCAAATTTTTCTTGGTAGCTAGGAGCAAGGTTTCTAAATTGACAAGCAATAGACCTGTTTTACTGAAGTAAGAAAAATGTAGTTTTACCACTTAGTTTTAGATGACTGATTGAAAACTACTATCTAGTGCTAGTGATACACTAGTGAACACTAATTGGCAGCGATACCCAGGCCCTCTACACTATAAACCTAAGGAGATAGGGTTGAAATTAAAATTATTGGAGCACAATCAAATCCCTACAGTGCCAGCTAACCCCAGAAGAAAAAGATGCATAGAAAAGGGAGTGATAGCTAGACTATTGGGAAAATCTCACAGGCCTTCTGAGTAATAGACTATCCAACTGTTCCTCCATGTCCTCTAAATGTCATTTGCTAGTCAGGAATAATATAATGACAACCATGTTTTTAACCTTTCGGTTACAGAACAAAGGGGAAGATTTGACAAAGCCACTTCTATATTTCACGTGCTTGGCAAACAAATAGCCAGGAAGCATAGACCAACAACCACTGCTAAGTGGCACAGAATGTATTTTACAAGTAAAAGGCTGCAGGTTGAGTCCCTGGCACATGATGCCTCTATTTCAAAAGATTAAAAACTAAAAATAAAGAGTGTAGGCACAATCTGACAAAAAAAAGAGAGAGAAGAGATTGTCTTCAAAGGGCCTTGATAAAAAAAATAATTTCAGTTTTTTTGTATTCTGGATACGTAATCCTTTTTTAAAGAACATAGGTTTTAAGAGTTACAAACTGTCTTTTAAAATGAGGGAAAAGCTTATGCTCTTGAAAAAAAAGAATAAAGAGGTTGCTAAAAAGGAAAAAAAGCTTTCTTTGAAACAAATAGTGAGCTTTCACTGTTCTCAATCACCATAGATAGTACTGGCTAGACCAGTGATGGCTAACCTTTTCGTCGCTGTGTGCTGAAAGCGTGCACACACACATACCCATAATGCAATGCGTGTGCAACACCCATGCGCACTGCCTCCCTGTGCATGTGTGAGACTATCCCTGCGTGCGAACCATCCCTGCGCAAGCGCGTGCGACTCCCCACACTCCCCCTGCCCGTGTATGCGCGTGACTCCCGCAGGCACCCGCCCCACGTGTGCCCCCGCGCATCCACACGATCCCGCACATCCATGTGTGACCCACCACACAGACCCCTTCCCTCACGTATACATCTCCCGCATGCATGTGAGGCAGAGACCCAAAAACCGGCTGACCTGCGGGAGGCTCACGCGCATGCACGGTGGAGCTGAGCTGGGGCAACGGCTCGCATGCCCACAGAGAGGGCTCTGCGTGCCATCACAGGGCTAGACAAATATGGTATAGATATAGGAAGTCCTCCCCATATGACCACAATTAGACCCAGAATTTTGGTCACTGAGTGAAGGAGGGGTTAAGCAAGATGCCATGTAACCACTCTGCTCAACAACTGCAAACCCAGCTCTCGCAGATTATTAAGCAATTACACAGGTTGTTAAGAGGACCACTGGGGAGATGGCTTGGCCTGGCATGGCAGGGTGTGGATTGGTCAGAAGAATGCTGGTATTTAGTAATCTTTTTGCCAGATTTAAAGTCTATTCCTCTAATGTGTCAAGGGATTTCCCCTCTAGACGAACAGAAACACCAGCATTCTGAGCTAGCATTTTGCCCTTCCTTCTGGAGCCTGAGTCTTATGTTCCCCTCTCTAAGAATATCACATTGAGATTATAGCCACCTCGAGAAGGCTCAGCAGCCCCACATTATGATACAAAGCCCAAAAGACACCCCCATCAGTGGTGCAAGCTTCGATGACCCAGCTGAGTCACAGTCATTCTCAACATCATGCACTCCTAGCGTAAGCACATCTTCTGCATCTTCTTGTTCTTATTGCTAATGAGGTCTGCCTGTCCTGGTCCTTCGTGAGGCATATGATGACCATGTGGGCCATTTTCTCCAGGTTCTGCAAAGAAGCCTCATGCAGCCAGCAATTGCTTGTGAAGGGTCAGGTGGGCAGCTGGTCAGCAATGGGAGCAAGAAGACAGTGAAGGACAGCTAGGATAGCAGGGGCTATGGAACGCAGAGGGTCAAAAGACATAGATGGAGATAAGAAAGGAGGGTGGGGGAGCTGAAGCACCCCTGCAATCATAAATTCAGGCAAGTTGCAAGCACTCAAATTTTGATTGCGGGGACATTGAAATGGCCATACATCAGGGACTAAGTCCCTTCGTTCAGTGATGGTAACAAATGGTCCTAAGTCAAGGACTTTTTAATATTCTTTTGTGTCACTGTCATTTTTCTTGCAATACTGTTTAACAACTAAACAATAATGCAACAATCAGAACTATTAAATCTACACACAATTGCATTGCAAATGAATTATTGAAATATAAATTTAAAACAAATTTAAGAAATGTATTTCCTTAACAAATATCAACCTTTAAACTGCACAACATAAAATTTCACACCCAAAAAGATTAATATTACAATTAAACCCCTTGCAAGGCAGATATATATATATTTGAACTAAAGGAGAAATTAGCTATTTTCACAATATCCTTTTTCCTTTTTGCAAAAACAAAAAAAAGAATCTCTTTTTTTAAAAACCGTGATGGCAGTTGAGTGGTAAAAAATAGAATGATAAAACCATTCAGCTTTTGACTTGGGTAGTATATTTAAAGATTCGCACTTGCCACTTGTAGTTGGAAAAAAGCATTTTTATTTTTAGTGAGTGCACACACATACCTGTGAAAGGAATGAAAATAGCAAAAATGAGTATGGTGTGTAAAAATATTGCCTGGAGTAGAAAGCCAAAATTAGAAGAAGACTTTTGAGTTTCTACTTCTTTTGTTTTCATTACAGACACTGAAGCTTCAGCCTCCTTTAAGGCCGAGATATAAAATATTCCAAGTATTGTTCCACTTCATAAAATTAGTTTTAATTGAAGTTTAAGTGTGCTTTCCTTCTCACCACATACAAAGGAAGTAACAGACAATAACTGGGATATTATACACTCCTGTGAAGCTTAATTCTCTTATGTACCTTAAATGACCCTTCTGAAGATTAAAAGCCTCAGTTTTGGGAACATTCTAGGTAGGACTTATTTAATAAACTCAGACAACTTCTGAATAAATTCATTTAGATTGCTTAGCATCTTTCGAAAGGTGTTCCTTGGGTTAGATCAATTTAGGAATATTTCATGAAAAACAGCAACCTGAAAGAACCAGATTATATCAAGTATTGATTATCTTAGCTGTACAGTAGAGTCATCACTGAGATCATATATTACATTCTGTGCCATGGGAAACAAAATTTAATTAATTTAAATTGTATAGTGCAATGTAATATTTATTGCTTAGAATAAGATTTTAGGAAGCTATACATGTTCTGGGTACTTGAAAATAGTCACAAAATAATGACTACTGTTTTTAAAGATATTCTTCAATTTTTTTAGCTACCTGTCAAAAATGAATAAATGGCATCCTTTCCTGCTTTGTTTCTGTGAAATTTAAAATATGTTCTTTCTATTGAAAGCTTTTTTCATTGATTATACAGTTTCCATTACCCAGTAACAATTCTTTCTGCTATGCTTTCCATCAGACTTGGACCTAGAACTGGGAAAAGGAAGAGAAAAATTATTGGAATATGAGCTAAACAAACTATGGGTTCCTACATAATTAAGACTAGGACCTACCACAATATAGATAAGCCTACCTGATCTGATGCTCTTCGACCTTATTGGAGCTGTAATTCCCATACATTGGAGGACATCAAAGTGGAGAAATCTAACCTCTTCCAACTAATAATCATGCAAGCAACCTGCTACAACTGCATCAGGTCATACACAGTCCTTGGCAACTTTCCTCAGAAAATTCTTTCTGTTGCTGTTGAACACATAAACCAGCTCATTCAGTGCACAGACAGCCCCTAACTACGTTACTATTACCTGTGGTTTTATCTCTGTATCACTACCAAGGACAACGCAGATCAGCGTGATGAACCTGAATTATAAAGAAAAAATATAGCAATATAGAGTGACAAGTACAGGTTTTCAAATATTACATTAATAGTCAACTCTTCTTGTCAGCTTTGGGACATATCTGCAGGACGAAGTATAAGTAGTCCTTGATTTACAACCATTTATTAAGTCATCAAAGTTAGAACGGCAATGAAAAAAGTAACCTATGATCATTTTTCCCACTTATCAACCATGCAGCACTCCCATGGTCAAGTGATCAAAATTCAGGCATTTTGGCAACTGGCATGTATTTATGACAGTTGCCACTTTCCCAGGCTCACATATAATCTTCCCATCCGGTTTCTGACAAGCAAAATTAATGGGGGAAACCGGATTCACAGTTGCATGATTCATTTAACAACTGCAATCATTTGCTTAACAACTGTGGCAGAAAAGGTTGTAAAATGGGGCAAAATTCATTTAACAAGTGCCTGGCTTAGCAACAGGTATTTTTAGGTTCAATTGTGCTCGTAAATCGAGGTCTACCTGTAATCTTAATCTTAAAAGTCAGGTTGCAGCAAATTTGGAATTCTTCATTTACTTTTAATATTTATTAGCTGCCTATCTTGCCATATGTTAACTGAGCAGATTGCAATATCAAAAGATAAAACTGTATAAATTATAACAACATAGATACAATACTATAAAATCAACCTAGCTAAAAAGATGGGAGGGAGGGAATATGATGGGGGGGAGAGGATGGGATCTAGTGTTAATCAATCAACCACCATCCAAAAGGAAGCCCCTCCATTGGCATTGCAAGCCAACTGGCCAAGACAGGTCTTTTAAGATCTTACGGAAGGTCAGGAGGGTTGGAGCTGATCTCATGGGAGGGGAGGGGAGATGTTCCAAAGCACAGGTGCAAATGACCCTTACCATATAATTACCATATGTGAATACTTTGTGAAAGAGAGAAGCATATAGTAGATGATACTGCAGTTGTCATGGACTTCCAGAGCGGAGGAGGAATGCTCTATAGCAGTGATGGCGAACCTTTTTGTTGTTGCGGGCCAAAAATGGCTGCGCGCATGCGTGCCAGTACCCATAATGCAACACGCCCACACACATGCGCACGCACCCTCCCATGTGCCATGCTGTGCATGCACACATACACAATTTGCTTTATAAAAAAGGTTGCCACAAGGAGAGCAAGATCCAAAAGGCAGACGGGCCTGCCATGTAGCCTTGCCCGTGCGCCTGAGCTAGCGTTCCCTCCGCGTCCCATCTTCTTCTCCTCTACTTTTGCCGCTGCTGTTTCCACGAGCGCACGTGCGCCTCGCCAGCTTGCCTGCCTGCCTACCTGCCTCATGGTTGCCACAAGGAGAGTGAGATCCAAAAGGCAGACGGGCCTGGCTGTAGCCTTCCTTCTTCATCTGCACCAGGTACTCACCTGAGCCTTTTGGATCTCACTCTCCTTGAGGCGACCGTGGTGCAGACAGGCAGGCAGGCAGCTCGGCTAGGCGCACGTGCACTCGTAAAACAGCAGCAGCAGCAAAGGCAGATAAGAAGATAGGGCTTGCGAGGGAAGCCCGAGAGGAGGGTGAAGTGCAGCTGAGCTGGGGCAGCGGGGCTGCACACTAGGAACGCTGGGAGCTAACTCAGGCATGCAGGACAGCATTTGCTGGCTGGGTGGCTGCCTGTCCCACCCGCTACTCCTGCCCTGGCTCAGCTCTTTGCACCTCCACCATTTTTATCAAGCTTCCCCCCCAAAAAAACCAGACCCCAACGAACACCCATTGTTTCAGCCAAAATGGAGTTTGCCTGTCACTCCCTCACAGAGCGACTCCAGCCCTGTTGGCATCCCAGCCCCTACCTTTGGCGTGCCTTCATAGCTGCTCCACCGGGTCCTTTCGACTCTAGTGCCAGGAAACAGCTGACATCGCCTTGCTTCGTCCCTCTGGTGGGGCAGATCAGCTCTGGCACTCTGCTGCTCAGCAAACGCACAGCTTTTAGAGGCGGCTTTCCTCTGGAAGGCTGAAAATCAGCTGGCCAGCGCACACATGCTGCTGGAGCTGGCATAGGGCAAAGCCTCGCATGCCCTCAGATATGGCTCCACGTGCCACCTGTGGCATGCGTGCCTTAGGTTCACCATCACGGCTCTATAGTCTTTTCCAGGAGTCAGGGAATTATGGCCACTGTATATTTTTGTTTCCCATTAATAAGAGCATCAGAGCAAGGGGAAGTTCAGCAAGAAAAAATTTCTTCAAAATGCTGAATTTGCTTTTCTCATCTTGCCTCTAATTGCCATTGTTCTGAGAAAGTCATGCACAAGTTACAGAACTGACTATGTAGCATGCCTATGTACATCAATTTAAGGAACCTGAATAATGATAATTTCTCATGATCTACCTTAAGAATTGTTCAATTGAAACATGGATATGTAGAAACACAATTATTTGATGGCCAGAGATTACAATCAATATTTTAAAAGGCACAAAAATCTTGGTCGCCAGGTTTTTATTAGATTTTAAATGAAATCAGTGGTTGCTTTTAAAAATCTACTTTATTCAATTTATATTACAATTTTAATAGATTTTATCCTTTGCAATGCTACTAATTTTCAAGACAACTATAATCAGATGGGGCATTAGAGTCCACTAAAACACCATTTGGGGCTATCTGGAGCCCTGGAACCCCACGTTAAAAGTAATACTTCAATAGTTAGAAATAATATCTAAGTAGTATAATAAGAAACAGCCCTTTTCAGAACATTTAGAATTTGATATTGGGGCAATGGACTTGCTTAATTAAAAAAAAAGAAATATTAAAACTGTATTACTGTACCATGTCCCTATGAACATAATAAGGACAAACTTAGTTCTCAAAATGAGCTTATGGAATTATCTTTTTATTATGTCCTTTTCAGATCCAGGATACAATATACAAATTCCCTAACATACCCAATTACAAGCAACTGTCTCTGCTAAAGCAAAAAAAGAAGAACTCAGAGATTAATCTGAAAGTAAAACAGTTAACATGTATTTTGTCAAAACCTATCATCCTTAAAAAAAAAACAATCTGAACACTATGCTTCTGTTTTAAAAATGTAATAGTTTTAGCTGTGGGCTTGATTTAGAATTGTGTATCATTTAGCAGGGAATTCCCCCACTTCTCAGTAGTTTATACACATTCCAAGATACCATAGAAAAACAGAGTAGAGAATGTCATTTCAGAGGCAAGGACTCTTCAAAGCTCAAAGAAGCCATAGGAAGAAAAGTTGGGAGGAAGGTGAACACAACTAGAAATAGCACTGTAAAATATATAATTGGCGGCCTCTGCATTAACAGACTCAGGAGGACTCCCATCTATAAAGCCATGGGCTGAGAAGAAACATTCTTGGTATAAAAACTTGGTTTAAATTTTATAAAATTCATCATGGCATAAGGTTGGCTTACAAATCCTTCCTATCTGAAGGCTAGCTAGGGGAGGAAAACATTTCAGCTGCTGCAACCAAGATGCTTGCAGACGTCTTACCTGCAACAGCACTAGTGGTCACAACCATATTATAGCAGAACCACATAATGCATTTGAACTAAACAAGATCCTTTGCCTGCAAGTAGAGTAACTGCTACATCAGTAACTCTGTTGCTAAGGCAACTGCTTACTTTCCATATCAACCGCATGCTCATTGTTACAGAGTCACATATACAAGAAAAATTCCTCGCTATAGCCAAGGACCAGATGGCAGTAAAGCTAGGAAAGGCACAGACTAAAGAGATCGCACTAAACGGGTGACATACTAGTGCATTCAAGTGATGGAAACAAAAGCAAATGGATACGGAATTCTACTAGTAAGAAGGAAGAAAAGGGGGGAAACCTCCCATGTCAAGGTTACAATGCCATCATTAAGACTTCAGGCTTGTACATACAAGCTGATTTTATTGACAAAGAACTTTGTAATGACAGTAATGTTTTTCAGCAGCCATCCCATCCATGTCCCACTTCTATCTAAAACAACTTTAACATCGGTCTTGTTAATTGTTAATATACAACTGTCAATAGCACACTTCACCAAACGAAGAAAACTCAAAGGTGTTTTTTGAAGATGTTTTACATTAAAGATCCAGTGCACACAGTATTAATCTAACATTATTTAACAACATGAGGGAGAATTGCTCAGCCATCCAGAGAAATGGGGCGTTGGTCCTACCTGATACGCTCCTTCTCAGATGGGTGAATATAGCCTCCAGGCACGGGTTGCTCAGTCTGTTATCCAATGAGAACCGAGTCTGCAAAAGCTAAAACACGCCTCCTTTACCCGTCCTTCCCGCTTTTTTTACGAAGGAGAATTGCAGACTGACGTGCCCCGAGATGAATCAGT
>JANHFT010002773.1:0-14669 GCA_032467955.1 Pseudoxenodon macrops | reverse complement strand
CAAGACAAGCGCGGGGTTAGGTCGGCGTTTCCACCCACGCGCGCGTTCTCCGGCAGCGGCCGCACCGCTCTGGCTTCTCCCTGCTGCCCAGCCAGAGAGGCCTGTGAGCCCTCAGAAATTCTCAGGCTGCCGCCTCCTTCGGCCTCTCCTTCCACCACTTGGAGAGTCCCAAACGCTGCACATGCCCTCCTCCTCCGGTTGTTCTGACTGGCTTCTCCCTTTTTAATTCCCCTCCCCACCAGCCTACGTGGTATGTGGGTGAGCCTGAAAGTCACTTCAGGATGTGTGTATGAGAGCGAGAGAGAGAGAGAGAGAGAGAGCGCGCCACCCTTCCGCGTTAAAAATGTAAAAAAAATAATATATGGACAGTTTTGCCTTTCCAAAACTGCAACTACGAGATAGCACCTGCTCGCCTCTGCTTAACGAAAAGACGCACGCAGGGAGAGAGTTAGTGGGGGGGAATCTTAAAAGATAACACTTCCTGAAGGGGCAATTCAATTCTGAAGTAAGTCCCCGTGAATTCACTGGATCTCGCTCCTAATTAAGTAAAACGAATAGGGATACAGGCAATAATTCTAGGAATTGTACTGGGAACATGCTGTATCTTAACACAATTGCTCTGCCCACCTGACAGTCTTACCCTTGGTTACTGTAGAAATGTTTACCCAATATTGACATTGACTGATATAGAGAATCGTAAAGTTTGCAGAGTCAGATTAAAATGTAACTGGCTAGTTGGTGGTGTTTGTTCCATGTGCCCCTTAAAGACAGTGGGACACTATGACACTTACTTTACTGCTTTTCTTCATTAGGTGTATAAAGTGGCCAGTTGGAAGATCAAAAAGTCAGAGACAGACACTCCAAACTCTAGTATGGTTTGTTTTGTTTGGGTTCAACACAATTTATGAACTCAGATGTTACCATAAGCTAGAAATGGTCACATGGTTCAAGTTATTTTGGTCTTTAGTTTTCGGAATCACTGATCACTGAAATGAAAGTGATGAAATCAAGGAGGGACTCAGGTTGGCTTCATGTAAATGCAAGGGCAAATAGAGATCTTGTGACAGATTGTCATTGAAAATTTTTTCTTCTTCAGGTGAATGATATCCAGAGGTCCGTTCTAAAGTATATGAGCAAAATACAACTTTCTTATTTCAGCCCTCCCACATTTGATGTGATTCTTAGAGACAATTTCACCTTTACCTCCAAACTAAGAATGCCTTTTTATATTGGAAAAAGAATATTTTTTGGGTTATGAAAAGTGGTTTCAAAAAACTCATTGACTGAAGTTTGCCAACCACAGAGCAAATAAGAAACACAATACAATTATATTGAAATTTCACAAAATGAGGAGGGCTGCAAGTCTTGGAATACTTATTCCAATATGTCTACTTGGTTCAAAAGTTCATAATCTGATTTAAGCACACACATGTGCTTAATGTGTCTGTTCACACACTGCTGCAAACTATGCATACTTCATCTGATCATGTTTTATTGAGTAAATTACAACTAGCTATTTCTTATACTATACTACTTCTTTTATAAACCATAATAATCTAAGTTCACCTAATATATTAAGACAAAAGTAGGCACACACAACATAACGTCTTATCAACTTGGCTATGTTTCTGAGATGACATTTGAAAAAGCTTTCAAGACTCATCTAGTGGAGCAAAGATGGTTTATATATCAGTATAATTTTTTTTGCTTTGACTAAAAAGATGTGAAAAATTGACTCTGAAAAAAACCAGGAAAACCAGGAACAACTGGAAAAAAGGGAATAAAACTTGGTCCTATAAATACGTGTCTGTATATATAATCTATACATAGATGTGTACATATATGTCTTAAGTTTTTTTCTTTTTGTGTGTATATTTTGTTTTTACAAAAACATAATTGTAACTTTTTTCAATATTTACTGAGCAATGTAATCTGATGTTTGAAGGACACAATTCAAATGGTATCCATTATGTAACAAAAGTACAATAGACAACATTGATAATTGCTGCATTTCTCAAACAGTGCCTAAAATCTGACATCAGTTTTGTTCCACAAACTAAACCTCAAATAACAAACTATTCAATCACAACCTAATGTCTCTTCTCTAGGCCAAAAATACCTCCACATACATACGGTAGTCCTCAATTTGCAACCATAGTTGGGATTGGAATTTCAATCACTAAGTGATGCACTCATTAAGTAAGTCATTACACAACTACCCAATTTTATGATAATTTACTATAGTCATTAAATGAATTCTGTGGTTAAGTGAATCTGCTTCCCTCAATTACTTTACTGGGAATGTCCAAATCATAATTATGTGGCTGCAGGACATTGTAACTGATCACATTGCAAGCCTGTTGCCAAGTGCCCAATTCACAATCGTGTGCTCTTGGGGTTGGTATGACAGTTGTAACAGGTTGTAACTCACTCAACCCTTGTTCAAGGTTGTATATTAAGGACTACCTGTATATATAATTACAAGTTGGAATTCTTATTAACTAATTTCTTCTTGCTGACAAGCAATTTGATATGTTAAGTCCCTGCGCAATGAAGCTATACCCTTTTGATTTAAAGATAAAAAAGTATTTTTGAGTACATGGGATACTCACATGGCACCTGTCCATAATTCCTCAAAGCAGCGGGTATGGTATGACTGCTCTTTGCAACTACAGCATAATCCCCAAAAAAATTATGGAGTTGCAACCAGATGCTATCTGCATCAGGAATGGGACAACTTGCTGTGGCCAACTTATCATGGGCAACTCACCATTCTACCATTTCTTTCATATTAGTGTAACTCTTGTCCTTTGGCGAGTTGGCTGTGGCGAATTGTCATAGACCCATCTGCATCACTGTAGGCTAGAGCACCTCTTTGTGTTTGAATCTATAGCATTGTATAATCTTAATACTCATCTGAGTGTAAAAAGCACTGGATGCAGTGGGACTAATTCCCAAGTAAATTTTATGTTCATTTATTTTAATAGTACAATTAAGCCTAGTATGAATTGTGTCATTAGGTAATCAAAGGAGAAAAAAGAAAGACATTCTCAACTTAATTGGCTCAAAAAACATTAGAGAAATTTATAAATGATAAGGATATCATTAGCTACCAGTCATGAAGACTGTTTTGTCCTTCAGTATTGGAGCAGTGGCAAAGTTCTAAACCATAGTTTAATTATATTTTATTGAATGAACTATACATCAAAATGAGTTTCACAACAAGACTATCATACATTACAGTGGCTTAATTCTGATAACGCATTTCCAGAATTAAACAAGCCACAATGTAGCTGATGTGGTGTAGGAATCAAATGAGTTTATGGATATGATTTGCTTGGGAAACAAAGCAAGGACAGTGCTGTTCTTCAGATCCCGTTTAGAGGCTTCCAGAAGGCATCTGGTGGCCCCTATGCAACAGATTGCTGGATTAGCTAGGCTCACCCGTTGGATCCATGCATTTTTGTTTCTTCATAGAAACATAAACTTTCATACAAGCATGCTTCTGCAAATCATTATTTTTCAGAGGCCTTTGCATAAATGGATGTAACTAATACATTTCATTGTTAAAATGAATCACCACATTTAAAATCATTGCAGCATTTAAGTTTCTAAATTACCCAAATAAATAGTAACATATGATAACAATCACAGTAATCCAGAGACAGTGTCTTCCTTTTGGAACCCTTTTTAGACAAGGCTGAATAGGTCTGTGAGTATATATTAAGTATCATTTGCTTTCCTTCTCAGTTGTATGACTAATAACGTTAAGGTGGTACTCCCTATCAATCACATGGTGTATATATCCAGCACAGTGGCTGAACTGAATTATTGATATTTATAAAAACTACCCAAAGCCAACTCAATATATCCAGCCAATCCTTGTAACCTACTTGTGAAAGGAATGAGTAATTAAAACTATGGCCCTTATAAAGCAAAATGCCATTGTTCCTTTATCCTTGCTTGCCCTGCAAACATGCCTGTTTATCTAAAACTAAAGCAGACCTTGAATTATTAAGTCAAACAACTCTTATCTCATGGCCATTTTGCTGTTTTTAAAATACAACCCAAGTTACCAAATGCTAACCCAACCCACAGAAACACATATACTCAAAGCATTCTGAGAGGTCTTTCAGAATGAGATAAGTAGGTAAGTCAACAAGAGAGGAGACATTCTCTCTCTGTTTGCCACTGATGTCAAAAGTCAAGTGTCTAAAAGACACACACACACACACACACACACACACATGTAGGTCAATGTAACAACCACTGTTCAGTGGCAATAAACAGGAACTCTTCAGGGTTGTTTGGATAAAAAAATGTTTAGCTAGAAGAGTTAAACGTGGCATGTTCCTGTGGTAAATAAGGTTTTATGCCATTTGATGTTTGAGGCAAAATTGATATTTAATTTTAAGGAGATGAGGGGAAAGTTCTAAAGCTAAATAAAGCAACAGCAGAAAGAGTCCTACATGAATTATGAGTCAGACTAATCTAAGAATGATTACTTGGAAGTTATATCACAGTAAATAATTTTGCATATCATGCAACACCCTATTGTGGTTGTTTGGTTTTCTTTCAATTTGTTGATAACCCAGTCAATTCTGGATTATTTAATCATTTATACATGATTAAACACACCACATCTTAGAATTATGTGTGAACTAGAATCAATGAGGCTTATGTGGTAAATTATGATAAAAAATGACATCCTCGGTATTCCAATTGCTGACATTAGTCCCATGTTCATAATTGATTATCTAAAGCAGGGGTCCCAACCAGCTCAGGGACAGATTGTCCTGGGGGGGAAAAGTCTATGTGATTGCTGAGTTTTGACAATTACTTGATGGCACAATATCAATCAATCCGGTATCCATTCTTTCTGTATCTGTATCCAATTCTTTCTAGTAAGAATTATTTGCAACTACATCTTCAGTAACTGATGTATAGCATATAACCAAAATTATTCAATCACCTTAATGCTTTCTTTGAAGGTTCATTTGATTTATCATTTACACAAGATAATGCAAGCAACATTTACAAAGACTTAAATTTATGGAAAAATATCATAGCAGATCCTTAGCTAGCATACACAAGGTTACCAACTATCATAAAAAACAAATTATATGTCTGCAGTTTGTACATTATAAAATGATTTTCATGCAGTAAAGAAGCTGTGAAGTGTTTTCTATAATGGTCTCCTACAACCTACTTTAGATGAATATTGCTAGTCTAGTTACATGTCTTCCCACTTAGAATGAAAAGCTGTACACTTTGCCCTAAAATTACATACTTGTGGCAGACTGTCAGTAAACATTACAGACCTAATCAAGAATATATTGACTCATGAATGATGGGGAAAATACACACAAATAGTAGCAAAGTGGAAAAGGCAAAACAGCAACAACAATAACAGCCAAATCACACAGATTTATGACACAACATTTGCCTACACAGAGATTTTGCCAAGAACTCAATTATGAACAAGTTCTCGCTTTGTCATTTCCTTTGAAACATATGGAATACCAGCCACCTGATTCAGGTACACTGGTAAACAAACTAGATTGAATTTTGATAAATTATTTTGTATGGAGAAATGTCTCTTTTCTTAATGCAAACAGGTAGCCATATTATTCCACTGTGGCAAACAGACACACATACACAAACCCCCTTTCATCTTAAAGATAAACAGGACAAACATATCCTCAATGAAATCGTAGCTTAATATATTGTTCTGGAATCCACTGTCTTTGCAAAAGTCTTGTTAAGTGTACGCTGTCCTTTTTTCTGGGTGGCTGATTTTCAAGTGATTATTGATTAGTATAATGACCATATCAAATAAAATAATAGCGTACTGAAATATTAAAAATATTCAATGAAATAACCCAGTTAGATCATTCCCTTGGCAGTTGACCCCAATCTGATCTAGATAAGAAGCTCTCAGTTGAATGGAAACTTGGCAGTCGTTCTTACTGTCCATATGTAGCTTATTGATGAGGGTCACATTTCCAAATGTAGATGTTGTGCTGCAGCCATTCATCACTTTCACTGTCTAGCAAAACCTATGGACTATAATTAATATCCTGAGTCATTCTTGGAAGTAAGGATGATGGCAATGGAAGACATTCCTTTGTTTTATAGAATGTAAGTTTTCTTTTTCTTTTCTTTTCTTTTAGTTATGTAGTTTTATTTAACTATAAAAACTAACTACTCATGTAAAGGATCTCTCCCCTACAACCTTCTAGCATTGCTTTGGGAAACTTGAATAGTAGAGAGGAAAGGAGGTAGATAGCCTGCTCTGCCATTCACTAGTGAATGAACACAATTGGAGGCAACCTTGAATATTTTAACATTCCACAGTGAGGATTCATATTGTTTGGCTGATTAAAGGCATATATATATATAAGAATATGCAGCCAGAAACTAGTCTCTTTCCTAAGCTGACTTATGAAATATTTTGTTTATTTTTCACTAACAAAAATTAGAATTTAATCTTTTGTTGACAGAGCCTGTTGAAGCAAAAGTACTGTGACTAGCACTTAGGCCTTGTTTTTGTTCCAAACCTGGAATAAGTCTTACATCAAAAGTATATAGATCTAGAATAGATGTACACATTTTACACAGTACTATGATATCTCTTACTGGAATCGCATGATACACATTCATTAATAATCTGTCATTTCATTCTGGTGATATTTTCCATTAGCTGTTTATTTTTATGACAATTATTTGAGATAATCAAGACTTTAGTACATTTCTGGTAAAACCTGCTCTATTTAAATTTTCTTATAAGAGTGGTTTCTGTTACATAGATGACAATAGACAAAGGGTGTCTGAAGCTGGCCGTAATGGGAAAGGGGCACTTTCGCAGAAAACAGCATTGAAACAAACAAACAAACAAACCAGCAACAACAACAAAACCCCAAAAAGATAGTCAATGTGAACTAGGATAGGAAGAAGTTCATTGCTTAGCTTTTAGAAGGGAAGAGATTAACTGACAGGAAATGCTCATCTTCAAATATACTTCCTGTATCTCATGACAATTATTTATCTCAAATCATTGATGTATAGTCCCAGACAAATATTGGATTAAAAATAAAGAGACAATGCTGTGGCAAAAGGAATGTGCAATGGCATGCTGTAAACCTTCTTAGTACCTCTTACTTTTTTTCAGAATTATGATGCTTTTTGTTTCAGTATGAATACTGCATACAGTAATTTGGCAAAAATATCACCTTCGTGATTCCTTATATATGAAAGTCAGCCTAAAGAAAATGTAAGATGCAATAATGAAACGGGAGTGATCCAGTATGATCATAAATGAAGATTCATTAATCAGATTTGCAATTCCTTCAGCTGTGTTACAGGTACATTCATCCCAAGACTGAACAACCTTTTTTCTGTCTAGCACTATTTTCTCTCGGGGATAATCTATTTGGGTTGCTGTATGGATAAGGCTAATGCAAGTGGGGCCAAAGATTATCTTGAAGATTTTTTTCCAGACAGGATTTAGTACCAATCTGAACATATTTAGTCACTCCAAAGGGGGGGGGGAGCCTTGTTCATACCACTGAATCTCATCACATTTTGTTATAATTACAATATTTTTGGAAATATTGAGAGAGCCACAGGAGGACTATAGAATAAAAACTAGGTACTAGAGGCTATCCCTATTGGGGATAGGACTAAACCTCTCTTAACACTTTAGGACTTTAGGCAGATTTGATTTTGCTGTACTTTAATATTTGCAAACCATCTAGAGATACACAAGGGTATTGCTTGCATCATGCCAAAGTCGGTAGGATACCGCCCCCCCCCCATCCCTCTCTCCCCAGATGGCAGCTTTTCCTTTTAAGGAGCAAAGAATAAGGAGAAGACACTTATGAAAGATCTGAATGGATCTTTTGCAGATAAATTTTGAAATTAGGTTGAAGAATATAAGAAATTGATTCAAGGACTACATGTGATTCACTCTTGACTTAAGTGCTGGCCTGAAAGAAAAATTATCCCTCTCATCTTTAATTTGTGATATATTAATAGATTTCTAAACCACCACATTTATACAACTCAGTGAGCTACAAGAATGATTGCAAACATGAACATAAAACAACCACAGTATAATGATCACAATGTAATAAAAAAAATTAGAACAAATAATCTAATTGGAGAAGTATAAACATTTCATTTATTTATAACATTTCTATAGCACCCTAGGTGATTTTGGGCACTCAAAATAAAAATAAACATCTATTTGGTGTGGTCTCGGATATAGTGGAATGCCTGGGTGACCTTGAGGAAAGGGGAGAAGAGATGCTGACTAGAAAACAACTAGATAGGAGGGGCAGAAGCTTGCAGTTAAAATGGTGAGAGAAAGAAACTAAGGAAGGACCCATCCTAATGGAGCAAGTAGTTAGAAGTAAAGGGTAGGAAATTTGCAATTTCAGACTTGCAAGATTCTGTTAATATAGCTTTACAATAAAATAAATTTAACTCATTTGGTCAGGATTCCTTGCTGGTGTACCAGGGAAGGCTGACATCGCCCTGTAGTAGAATTTGTTTCCCCTAAAGGATAACTCTAGGCCTAATCTGACTTCCCAGAAAATAATGGACACTTTCTTCTGGCCTCAGCTCCCTAATTTCATGATACTTAGGGACAAGTCATTTTTATTTAGATAATTCATAAATTCTAGTTGAAGCATATAGTTCCAAAGGTACCTCAGTATCAAGGCATATAGTACTTTAAGATTAAAAACAGGTTTAAATTAAATTAATGTCTTGGAGAAGCTCCTCCCGAGTTCTCACAAAGATAGAGGAGCAAAGTGCATTCAGATTCATAAGATTGTGTTACTATAATGTTACAATAGTAATTCTAAACTACATAACCCTGGATCCCAATCTGATATACCTTGAATGTCTGACATCTGCAGTAGTTTAGCCAGTTGATGGATTACATGAATATGTAATGTTTGATGAAGAGTAATTACATGAATTACTCTTATAATGTCTACTCTCTCCAGGTGGTATATCAGCCTGATGGTATGCCACTTGGAATGGAACCACCACCAGGTGGTATACCAGATTTATGGCAAGGTTTTCCTGGCCACAGCTTCCACCTGCCAAACCAACAATTGATATGCATCTGGGAGGACTTCTTAGAGCAGTTCAGCTCCTTCAAGAGAGAACACGAGAGCTAGCAGAGAATCTCCCTGAAAATGGAGCAATTCCATCTTGCTTGGTTTTAGTTGTTTATTCTCATCTATATCCCAGGTCATGGGAACTTCAACTGCATTGCTAAAGCAACCCATATAAGTTATATACAATTGTTTTGTTTTGTTTTTACAAAAAGAGGCTTGTTAAAGTCTTGAAGAAGCCTATTCAATAGGACAAAGAAAAATTGAAAAAAAATCCAATATTCTGACAGTATTTGAATGAACTAAAGATTCATAATTTCAGAGGTAAAAGGAAGGAATATAAAATTGATTCCAATAAAGGAGAACATTTGTAGCTCAGGGTTGAAATGAGGGGTCCTTGGTTCTCTCTGAGCTTGTTTTCTTGCAGATGTTTCATTACCCTAACTAAGTAACCTCATTAGTGCTAGTTAGGGTAATGAAACGTCCACAAGGAAACAAGCAAGCTCAGAGAGCACCAAGAACTCCTCATAAAATTGGTTTATTTGAACAAGGTTAAAATAAGATATGTGTTCACCATTAAATGAACATAATCTATATAGTGGCTTTCTCCTGATTACTACAGTGCAATTAGTCCAGGAAAAGATGGTTCCCTTCAGGCTCCCTCTTTAATGCCATGTAAAGAATTGTTCTGTGGAGAAGTATCCTTTTCTATTGCTGCCCCCTTCACTGAAACAACATTGAGATGCTGCAGGATAAATAGTGCTGGCTACCAGCCTGATTAGTTTCAAAAAAAGGTTGGACCAAATTATATAAGTCTTGAGGATTGCGGGGATCAATGCCTTGATGTCAGTGTGACTGCCTCTGGAGGCCATTCACTGGGAGTCTAGTGGGCTTTGTTCTGCAGTTGTTGGGCTGATCCATCAGGACACTTCTTAAGTTTTTATTCCCTTGGAGTATTCAATTTTATTTATTTGTTTGTCATATTTAAAAACAACCCATCTCCTTCAACATTACTGAAATTTTGGGAATCAAGTAAAAATTAATTCAAACAAGGCTTTGAAAAAGCAATTATTTAAGAGACATTCCTCCTATATAGGATATACAACTATATGAGCATGATTTCTTGGCACAGGAATGTTTTAGTATGTAATTGTTTATTGTTGGGTATTTTGGTTACCATATCTAATCTTGTTTCCATATGGCAAGACTGTAAACCTCTAAAGATTGATTGACGATTGGAATGACATATAAGCCTAGTTAAATAAATAAATGCATACATGTGTTTCTTAAGTTATTTTCTCCACTGAAGTTGTTTACATTAATTCTTATTAACTAGGAGTACAATTACTGGCAAAAAAAAATCTGTCTTTAGTATAGTTGAAACCTGAGGAAGATAGAGAAAAAAAGCAAACTGAATTTAAATCTAAAAATAACTTTAGTCCAAATCAAGAATGTTTGTAACATCTTTTCTTAATCAGCTTATATTTAATGTACACTCAACCCTAATGGAAGTCTTTGTTCAGTTATACATCTGTGTGTTTCTGTCTCTGTGTATATATTTCTCAGTAATAAAAGGAAGATATCATTTTCTTATGCTTTCTCCAGTTTCAGTTTTTAAGTTGTAACCCATTGACATAGATGTCCACAGAAGTAGGATGAGACATGTAATGGCATATAATGACACAAAAAAGAACTACAGAAAGACAGAGCTTGCATCATGATGTCACATTTCATCATTTTGACATCACTGTGGTCAGCCACAGAGTTTGAGCAGTGGAATGTTGAGTTCATACATAACACACAAGATTGTATATAAGGAAGGCTATAAAATGTTACTTGCAGATTCTGGCTCTGATTCAGTGGGGTCATTCTATTTTTTAATATCCTCCATATACTCTCAGTATTTGTTCCCGGTTTAGAGAAATCTTCTCAGTAGAACTGTTGCAACCCATAGCAATCAGGAAAAACCATTGTACAGATTATGTTCACTTAATGGTGGATGTAGGCTAATATTGTCATATTCTGTAATGGTCTTCCATGGTCTGATATAAGATTGCATTACTATCACTATTAGTCTTCTCATCATTCCTATCACCATCTTCTCCCACTTATGACTGTAGGACTATAACTTGTTGTTGGTATCCTACGACTTTTATTGATATTGTTTCCTGATTGCTTATTTGCATCCTATGACTATCATTATGTGTTGTACCTTATGATTCTTGACGAATGTATCTTGTCTTTTATGTACACTGAAAGCATATGAACCAAAGACAAATTCCTTGTGTGTCCAATCACACTTGGCCAATAAAGAATTTTATTCTAATATCTATGAAGTTCTGTGCTCTGCTTTCAGGCAGCTTCAGTTCTTTCTTCTGATAAATGACTAATTTTTATTCATGCAAAGGTATTTTTTATGTAGGTAGTCCTCAACTTACAATCATTCATTTAGTATCTGTTCTGAGTTACAATGGCACTGAGAAAATTGACTGATGACTATTTTTCACACTTAAAACCATTGCAGCATCCCCATGGCCACATAATCAAAATTCAGGGCTTATATTTATGTTGGTTGCAGTGTCCGAGGTTATGTGATCATCTTTTGCAACCTTCTGTCAAACAAATTCAATGGGGAAGCCAGATTCATTTAACAACCATCATACTAATTTAAAAACTGCAGTGATTCATTTAACAACTGTGGCAAGAAAAGTCGTAAAATGGGACAAAACTCACTTAACAACTGTCTTGCTTAGCAATGGAAATTTTGGGCTCAATTGTGGTCATAACTTATGTATGTATGTATGTATGTATGTATGTATGTATGTATGTATGTATGTGTGTGTGTGTTTGTTTGTTTGTTTGTTTGTTTGTTTGTTTGTTTGTTTGTTTGTTTATTTATAGGTCTCTTAAGATTGTGGTAAGATCAACAGTAGACAGTCTAAGATTAAAATTTTGGGGATTTGGGGATGAAATCACAGTCAGGTAGTGCATTCCAGGCATTGACCACCCTGTTGCTGAAGTCATCTTTTCTGCAATCGAGTTTGGAGGTATTCACTTTAAGTTTATATCTATTGTGTGCTCATGTATTGTTGTGGTTGAAGCTGAAGTAGTCATTGATCGGTAGGACATTGTAGCAGATAATTTTATGAACTACGCTTAGGGTGTACCGAAGGCAGCATAGTTCTAAGTTGTCTAAGCCCAGAATTTCAAGTCTGGTGGCATAAGGTATTCTGTTGTGAACAGAGGAGTGGAGGACTCTTCTCATGAAATATCTCGGACACGCTCAATTGTATTAATGTCCAATATGCAGTGCGGGTTGCAGACAGATGAGCTCTATTCAAGACTTTGTCTAGCAAATGTTTTGTATGCTTTGATTAGTAGTGTAATTTGTGTAATATGTATGTGTGTGTGTGTGTGTATGTATGTATATATGTAGCATATTTTTCAGAATATAAGACGCACCTAAGACAACCTTAGTTTTTGGGAAGGAAAATAGGGGGGGGAAATTTGCCTACCAGGTACAGTATTAATCTGGCTAGTGTCCTTAGTCTGGTCAGCTTCAGCACATTATTTTATCCCCTGGTTAGGACTAAAAAAAAACTTTTAAAGCACAGCTGACAGACAGCAGCAATGAAAAAAGCCTGAAAGCCCGGAAGCACCTGGTTAGGTCTGGAAAAAAAGGTTATTCTGAGTAGCAATGAAAAAAGCCTGCAAAGATCGCTTACTCTTCACTCACCTTGTTAGGTCTGAAAACTCCGAAAAATATGATGTGTGTGTGTGTGTGTGTATTATGTATTATGTATTATGTATGTATGTATCTGCAAGCGAATATTGAAGTATTTTTTTTATTTTTGGTCATCGTATTTACAGTATCCTTCTGCTTTTGAACTTTTAAGAAAAAGAGCATCTTTTCACCGAAAGCACTGCACTTTCCAGAATATATTATTGTGAGACATAACTTCTGCCCAAAAGAAAGCTATTAGAATTCCACCCCCACTCATTTTATGAGTCAATATTACATTTCCAACAATAACCTGAACCCAGGATTTCTTCCTGAAAAAACACATCAATTTCTATTTGCCACAAAATAATATTTTTGTTGAATTGTTATGCAGCTATGCAAGAACTTTTATCAGATTTGCCTTATTTCTAGGATTTATTGACCAGCTACATCTGTGCAACAGATGCTCTGTAAATCCCTGTTTAGAATATGGATATCTGTAAGGAAGTCACATTTATACACTATAACTTAGATAAATCTGTTGCCTTATTTAAATTCTAAACCTGACATCTTAAGAGAGGAAATGATACCAAAGCCAGTTCTTCTACAGTAGGAGCTTTAGGCGATAACCTGTACAAAATTATTATTAGATCCTTTCATCTTTTTTTTCCAAAATACCACAACAGAATTAAAAGACATGGATTATGCATCCATGTGGTTTGCAGTCAGCTATTCCTGGATCTATTAGAATTACTTTAAGAAATTTGGAATTCCCCAAATATTTTCCTTCAGTCTTGACCACTTAGAATTCCAATCAACATGAAATGAAAGTAAGCAGAAAGGAAAAAAGGAACTGAGTAACATCTAACAACCACTTTTCTATATTCCTGAATTTGTCTTTGATTTAATAGAATGCTGAAGTATTTGATAATTATTCAGTGCTTTTTCTATAACAGAATACATATACAGGTAGTCCTCAAATTACAACAGTTCGTTTCGTGAGTTACAACGGCATCAAAAAATGTGACTTATCACTTATGTAACTGACTTATGACAGTTACAACTTTTGTAGCATCCCCATGATCATGTGATGAAAATTGAGATGCTTGGCAACTGGTTCATATTTATGTGTCCCAAGGTTATGTCATCCCCTTTTGCAACTTTCTGACAAGCAAAATCAATGGGGAAGCCAGATTCACTTAACAACCAGCTAACTAACTTATCAACTGCAGTGATTCACTTAACAAGTGTGGCAAGAAAGGTCGTAAAATGGGGCAACACCCACTTAACAACTCTCTCTCTTAGCAATAGAAATTTTGGAGTCAATTGTGGTCGTAGGTCGAGGACTAATTGTATATTGTACATGTAAATGATTCCAATTAAAGTATATAAATAATTTTGTACCTAAGAATCCTGTACCTGTTAACAGCAGTGTCCCTCAAGTCAGCGTGTTAGGACCAACTCTCTTTATACTTTACATAAATGACCTTTGCGATCATATTAAAAGCAAGTACATCCTCTTCGTAGATCATGTAAAACTATTCAACACCACCGACAATGCTGCTCCCCTTCAAAAAGACATTGACTATGTATCAAAATGGTCAAATAAGAGGCAACTTCAAATCTCAATCAACAAATGCTCAGTCTTACACATTGGCAAAAATAATCAGAACACAAAATATAAACTAGATGATCACGACCTTGTTGACAATCTTCACTCAGTTAAGGACCTTGGAGTACTCATCTCTAATGATCTAAGTGCCAGAGCCCACTGCAACAGCATTGCCAAGAAGGCATTAAGAGTGGTTAACCTAATCTTG
>JANHFT010002771.1:146465-157454 GCA_032467955.1 Pseudoxenodon macrops | reverse complement strand
GAAGTGTATCATGAAATGTGAAATTTATATGTAAAGATGAAATGTGAAATAAGATGTATGGAAAATAAAAAACTTTTAAGCAAAACAAACAAACAAACAAAAACTTTACGCTCCTCACCAAATACTTCTCAACTTACAACCGCAACTGAGCCCAAAACGTCCATTGCTAAGCGAGACATTTGTTAAGTACAGTTGTTAAGTAACCCTGGCTCCCCCATTGACTTTGCTTGTCAGAAGGTCTCACCAACTGTGCAACTGTAATAAATATGAGCCAGTCGCCAAGCAGCTGGATTTTGATGACGTGAACACGGGGATACTGCAGTGAGCGTGTGAAAAATGGGCATAAGTCCCTTTTTTCAGTGCCGTTGTAACTCCAAACGGTCACTAAATGTTGTAAGTCAAGGACTACCCGTACAGTACAAATTTGTATATGCTCCAAAGGTAAGTTGTGTTTGAAACTTCTTAAATGGATACTTGGCATCACAAATGATGCTAAGCTGGATTTCTTCGGTAGATGGTAAAAATATGAATGGTTAAAAATAAATCAGGCATTAATACGCATTAGGAAAATGGTTCTCATTGAATATCAGTTAAGAGTGCAGATATATATATACCACAAGGTTTAACTGTTTGTTTTATTTATAACTATTGGGTTTATTCCAATTTTTGCAAATTCTTACCATGTGAAATATTAAAGAAACAATCATTACATCATTCAATAGAAATGATATTTTTAATTAAAGAAACATCATTCTGCTTCCACTGGCATGGAACACCACTTCCCATCTTTTTCGAATATTTCTTACTTTTAAATCCAGTTTTGTTTTTAAATTTCTGTAGGTATGTTTCAGTTTGCGATTGGGGCTGATGACAATGCCGAGTTTTGGCTGAGCCAAGGAAAAAACATCTCAGAGCTTCAACTGATGGCCAGCATAGGCAAGGTGATCAACCACGTTCTTTCAATTCTTTATTTCATGTACAACACGCACTTGGTGGCGCAGTGGTTAGAGTGCAGTACTGCAGGCTACTTCTGCCGACTGCCGGCTTGCCTGCAATTTGGCAGTTCAAATCTCACCAGGCTGAAGGTTGACTCAACCTTCCGTCCTTCGGAGGTCGGTAAAATGAGGACCCAGATTGTTGGGGGGCGATAAGCTGACTTTGTAAACTGCTTAGAGAGGGCTGTAAAACTGTATATAAGACTTAAGTGCTATTGCTATTGCTACACTTCAAAGGAAAAGAGGGAATTGGTTGTCTGTATGAATGAATAAATATTGTGCACTTGAAATCAATACAGCTTTACTATATCAATTTACTATTGAGGTTAATTAATGCTTCAACCATTATATCTTTATGTCTGACAGCTGTCGTATATTCTTGAATGGTCTCCCATAGTGTATTACGAATTATAGAATTACCTGGGACTATTATAGAGACCAGGGATACCAACTGTCAGATTTGTAGCAGGATACAAAATGGGAAATGCTGTAAAAATGAAATGAGAAAATAATATAAAACAGTTTCCCATTTAATTCTATTACCTTCAGACATCCAAAGTAACATAGAACTCCAGAAGAGTTAAGGGCAGAGGTGGGTTCCTACTGGTTCGGACCGGTTTTACCGAGTAGGTAGTAAGCTGCTGGTGACGTCACGGAGCCAGTTCTGGTCCGTGGATACCGCATGCTTAGAAGCTGAGTTTCCGGCACTGCGCATGCATCACCATCTTGTTTTCGGGCTTTTTTTGGGGGAGGAATTTTTCACTTTTTTTTTCTGCGCATGCGCGCGCCCACACGGCGCAGGAGGCAGCAAACCAGCGGCGACGTAAGTTAGAACCCACCCCTGGTTGCTGTTATCAAAGCAACTTGTCATAACCACATATGCTTATAACATGTCGGATGTATTAATTCAAGGGCCATAGAGATTCTGATTCCAGTTTTCATGAAGATGATAAGGAAAAATAGGCAGAATGTTATAAATTTAAATGTATGGATTAGCATCATGCGAAGTCGCATTTAGAAAGTATTTGGATATTTTAAAAGCAAGTTTTTTTTTAACTTTATAAATTTTTAAAAAATTGTAACAAAAGGGGTAAGAGCATTGTACCCTTCCTCAAAATTTTCATGCTGTTTGTCTATGTTAGCCAGCTCTTGAAGTGTCTTATTTCATTTATTCATTCATCCATGCCTGCATACATTCATTCAATATTTATAACTCATAATTTTTTGCTCCATCTCTGCTTCTCCTTTTGGCCCCATTTACTCAGTTGCAGCCACACTGCACCAGGGGTGGGTTCTAACTTACCTCACCACCGGTTCCCTGCCTCCCAAGTCGCATGGGCACGCCTCATGAGCGTGCGCATGCGCAGTAGAAAAAAGCGAAAAATTCAAAAAATATGGCTAAAAACAAGATGGTGACGCATGTGCAGTGCCAGAAACTTGGTTTCTGCGCATGCGCAGAAGGAAAAAACACCAAAAAATTGCCCAAAAAATTGCCCCCAAAAGAAATTTCAAAAAAAAGATGGCGGCGCCCACGGAGCAGAACCGTCTCTGTGACATCACCAGCGGCCTACTACCTACTCGGTAGAACCGGTCCGAACCGGTAGGAACCCACCTCTGCACTGCACGCATCTAAATGTGGGTCAGGCCAAGAACGACACTGTAGCAAATTGCAAATCTAGCAGCTGAATAGGCTCTTCCACTTCTACAGTTCATCTCTTCTTATGTCTCTCATCCAGCTTTGTTCCGTCTCTTGAGGCCAAGAGCAAGTGGCAATCAAGAGCATTCCTGTTTTTAACTACCATTGACGATGTTTATTATGTTGTTTAATCTGCGGTTAATCTCTTGTACACAATTACATAGTGAGTGAAAAAAAACACCGTGTTTGGGCTTTATGGGACTGAAGCCTAACATAAAAGGGATGTTTTGTATCTTTGTTCAGACTGGAAAAGAGTGGACAGCACCAGGTGAATTTGGGAAATTCAGGAGCCAAAAGTCAAGGCTGGTGAAGTGAGTAAGCTGAGATCTTAATTCTGTTTTGTGCATTACTCAACTGGATGCAAGCCAGATAGCCGTATCTTCTTTCCTATCTTAAACTCAGTTTGAAAGTCTTTTGTCATTGCATGTGTGTATTTATTTTTTTATATATTTCTAAATCACTGTGACTTCAAAATGTTTGCAAGTGGAGTTTTTACTTGCTCAAAATAATTTCAGAGTGCTCCCTAGTGGCCAGTAGTACAATTTTCTGCACATCTATTGATCCAATAGAAGATAATATTTGTACAATTTCTCTGCACATCTATTGATTCAATGGAAGAGAATATTTGTACAATTTTTCTGCACATCTATTGATCCAATAGAAGAGAATATTTGTACAATTTCTCTGCACGTCTATTGATCCAATAGAAGAGAATATTTGTACAATTTTCTGCACGTCTATTGATCCAATAGAAGAGAATATTTGTACAATTTTTCTGCACATCTATTGATCCAATAAAATAGAAGAGCTTCAGGTTAAACCGTGGGATATCTTGGTGCTCTCTGAGTTTGGTGGTTTTCTTGCAGACATCGCATTACTAAAACTAGATAGCATCACCAGTGCTAATGTGCTGACACTGCTGATGTTACCTGGTTTGATAATGAAACGTTTGCAAGAATAAGCTCAGAAAGTACCAAGGATCCTGCATTATTGATTCCCCTTTTCTCCCTGGGCTATTTCCCCATTTGCATCTAACTTGGCATAAACATGTTTTGGCAATATCTTGTTTCCACCAATTTTCCTCTTGTTCCTAACTCATGAATGAGACAGGTTTATGTCATCCTTCGATGTAGCAATGTTAAAAGGAGCATTTCCCTCTTTAAAGGCAACTAGATTCAGTGACAGGCACAAGGTTTGTCAAATCTGTCATGCTTCCCCACCCATCACGTTAGAGGCTAACTGAAATGTTTAGTGGCTGCTTCGAAATTATGCAGCTATGCTTCTTTCTCTACTAAAATCTGCAGTCAGTCTCATCTGTCAAATGTTCTGCCGTTGAGTCTCTTGACGGTTAGATGCAGAATTTTCCAGTACGGTTTGTCAGCTCAGCTGGCTGTAGTACCGAGAGTTTGAACTCTACTGACTTATTGCAAGGTTAAACCTTTGTATTGTTGGGAGGGTGGGCCCAGCCCCTCACCACTACCACCCCCAAAGATAACATGGAATGCTCTGGAAATTGGCTTGTGCTCCCAAATAGAAATTAAGAAACATCTGAAGTAAAAGTACTGTTCGTGGTTCCACCAACTTCATAACTCCAGTCTGTTGTGTGATTGTTTTATTGTATTCAGTTCTGAAAGTTTAGTTAAATGGTTAGAAATGGGGAGACCATGAAGTCTAGTCCCATCTAAGGCACAAAGACAGCTGGGTGACCTTGGGCCAGTCACTCTCTCTCTCTCTCTCTGTCAGCCGTAGGAAGGAGGAAGCAAAGCCAAACCACTTCTAAAAACATTTTCAAGAAAACTTCAGAACTTTGTCCGGACAGTTGCCAAGAGTCAGTACTGATTTGAAGGCACCCTCCACAAAAACAACAACAGAGTGGATTCTACAAGGAATGGAATGGCACAAGAAGAAGCCTAGAGATCGAAGAGGCCTGGACTCCCAGGTCCTCCCAGACAGTACCAATAATGGGGGTCTTTTTCCTCCCAAACGGTGATGAGTGGGAGAAAACAAAGCAAGAGAAGTCTTACCAATCACACACACACACTGCTCATGCTTTATTAGGACAATTCCATTTAATGGCGACACAGAGCAAGAGGCAGATAAGAATCGGCAATAAACACACTGAATGTCACTCCGGAGTATTTTTTGACTGACTCAAGGATATTAAGCTGCTTTTTCAGGAGGCAACTGGACTTTCTTGTTTTTTCTTTGAAGACGTTTTCGCTTCTCATCCAAGAAGCTTCTTGAGCTCTGACAGGGTAGTGGCGAATGGAAGGATTTATATTCCTTGCTGGTTATTTGCATCCTTTTTGAGGGTCGTTGAAGCACTTGGAGGTTTATCTGTGTCCTCAGGGTCACCTGAGTTAGTGTTCCTGGTTCTTGTAGTCTGCAATTTTTTTTCCTCTTCTGGAAATCCATTCCTACTCCCACACCATTCAAAGGGTGTTCATCTCTGCAGACTTTTTGACTCAAGGATAGTTGGCTAGTGCTTTAACCCAGCAGTAAGGAAAGAGCATCTGCCATGCTTCATTTCCATATCTTTTCAAACGCCAGGTGTACATTCACATGTTAATAATGGATTGATTGACATGATCCTATGGCACCTTAATCATCTATGCATTGGTTACTCCCATACGCTGGAATTCAACATGCACAAAGGATTATAACATTACAGGTTTTTTCCTTTAACCTGCCATAATATTACTATGTTTGAGTGATTGGTTGACTTTACCTTCGAGAAGGTCCAAAATATTGCACAACCTAGTGATGGGACCCCTTAGATGGAAAGATGAATCGAGAGAAGATGTGAAAAAACAACCCCACATCCTTCCCACACGGGAAGAAAATAATGTCATCATTGCCCTGGAAAAGTGGATCTTGCTTTTCTTGGAAACTAGTCCAAACTGTCCTCTTCATTTTCAATAACTTTAATACACTGTCATCATCATCATCTTTTAACGACCCCATAATCCATGGTGAGGTGAGGTGGAGTCTGGGCAACTGAATGGACCTATCAGAGTGTTTTAATGGCCGGATGCCCTTCCTGTCTCCAATGCAGAGGGTTTTTTCCCCAGCAGATATATTCTCAGTGTACTCAGAGAGAGAAATATCTGCCTCTATCCAGGATCGAAGTCACAGCTTCCTGATTGTATAAACTCTATAATTTTAATACACTGTATTGATAGCAGAAGACTTACTTTGCCTTTAATCTCTGATCTTCCCTTACAGATTGTCAGCTGCAAACAAATATTACTTTGAAATTCTGCACAAGCAGGATGACAAAGGAACAGATCACGTGGAAATTGCAGTAAGTTCACTGGCTAGATTTGTATTTGGTTATCTGTACAGGGATTTTGACTTAGGGGTTTTGGCCATAGACAAATTTCATGGACCAACTTTTTCACTTCTTCTTGTCAGAGAAAGCATCTTCTTTCCGATATAGTGTGTGAAGTTAATAGTGGTAGCAATTTCACATATCAACAATGATTCAGGTAGTTACATTGGTCAAAATGCTCAAACCACCTTGTGTCTCTAGGTGGAAAAGGGGGAGGAGGGAGAAGATACCGAAGAGGAAGAAAATAAAGAAAAGATTGCATGTATCTCACATCCTACCTGTTACGTTTATCACGTTCCAGAGACCCAAATAGAACCTGTTGGTTCCATGTTCTTATACAGTTTAATCTCCCCCTAAGAAAAGTGGGACGCGGTGGCTCAGTGGCTAAGACACTGAGCTTGTTGATCAGAAAGGTTGGCAATTTGGCGGTTCGAATCCCTAGCACGGCGTAACGGAGTGAGTTCCTGTTACTTGTCCCAGCTTCTGCCAACTTAGCAGTTCGAAAACATGTAAAAAATGCAAGTAGAAAAATAGGGATCACCTTTGGTGGGAAGGTAACAGCGTTCCAATGCGCCTTTGGCATTTAGTCATGCTGGCCACATGATCACGGAGACGTCTTCGGACAGCACTGGCTTTTCGACTTTGAAACTGAGATGAGCACTGCCCCCTAGAGTCGGGAACGACTAGCACATATGTGCGAAGGGAACCTTTACCTTTAAAAAAAATGAAAATGTGATCTTTGCTAAAAGAGTCATACTCAATTTTAGTTGTACTAAATTGTACTCTCTATCATTAACTTTGCAAAGCTGTCCTGTGGAGTGAAGCAAGTCCTGAAATTTCAAATGAAATTGTATTTCAATCACTAACTACAAAATATTTCTGAAATAGTTTCCTTGACTTTGTCGATCAGAAATTGTAACCTGGAAAATCAAACACAGCTCAAAAGCCTTTTATAGTATTCTTCCAGAAGTCAGTAAATCTCCAGGTTTTCTTTTCCAAAAGGCCACAGTAGCTAAGGTGCATTTAGATTAATCTGTTTTCTCTCCCAGTTAACAAATCTATAAAACCTTTATGCATCTGTCTTCTTTTTGCAGTGGAGATTGGCTAATCCTGAAGCCAAGTTTACAATTATTGATTCTGAATTCCTCTCCCTTTATGTTGGTAAGTCTTTCTATGCCACCAAACTGGTAACAGTAGCTGGTCTTCTCTGACTTTATTGCCTCTTTTTATCTGAAATGCTTTGTCACAAATGGTAGTGCACAGAAAACCGATGTTTTCTAAATATGTTTACGTATTTGATAGATTTCACAGGGTGTCAAGAGACAAAATTGATTGGTTTACACATTTAATGGTCCTCCAAATGAGATGAAATAACCTTTTGTTATTTATTGATGCCTTTGTGGATGATGTTATGCCATATTATAGTTCTCTAAAGTATAACTAGATTCTCTAAGGTTAACGATGGGGCCAGTGGGAAACTATTCCAAAAACAGGCTATTACAGAAACAACATTTAGGGTCATTCCTGTCTCTTATTTATCAGAATAGGACAGCAATTTTTCCCGAGTGATACCTCAATAAAATCTGGTTAGTAAGAGGTGATTCTGAAGATCTCCAGATGCCATGCCGTATAAGGGCATTGAAGATTTAAATCAACACTTTGATTTGCCCCCTGAAACCTACTGACAATCAATGTAAGGCTCACAAAATTAATGTCACGTACTCAAAAGGACTGAGCACCTGGAAACATGTGAACTGCTTCGTTCTGGACCACTTGTAGTTTTCAAATGCACTCTAGGACATTACAGAAGTCCAGACGTAATGAGTTTGTGAATCACTCTAGCAAAGTCCTCTTGCTCTAATTATATTCCCAATTGGCACACCAGCTGGATCTGGAAAACAGACCTCCTGGGCTTCTCTTCCAGTAGTAACTATAAGGTCCCCAAGATATTGGCCTTCTCTAACAGGGAAAAAAAAGCATGTTGAGGACAGAGTGGAAGAGATGGAGTAACAAGTTTGAAAGAATGGGAGAAAATGTAACTACATCAGGTCAGAGTTGATGTAATTTTTCTCTCTGTGCCACATCTGTTTCTACTTCATGGAAAGGCTATGGATACAGGGCAACTGGGAGAAAAGGGACCTTTAAGTAGGCCTCAAATCTTTTGCTTCTCCTGACATTGGAGTTCCAGTATTGGTAAAGAGAGCGTAGAATTTCATAGGGCAGCATTTCCTATCCTGGGATCATTAGATATGCTGAGAATTTTTGAAATGCAGCCCTGGTGTGTCTGAGAAGACCGAATCTAGACCACTAGATGTCTTCTAGAACCTGAGAAAACTGAATCTAGACTATTACATGTCTTCTACAACCTGAGAAAACTGAATCTAGACTATTAGATGTCTTCTACAACCTGAGAAGACCGAATCTAGACTACTAGATGTCTTCTAGAAGCGGAGAAGACTGAATCTAGACTACTAGATGTCTTCTAGAACCAGAGAAGACTGAATCTAGACTACTAGATGACTTCTAGAACCTGAGAAAACAGAATCTAGACTATTGGATGTCTTCTAGAACCTGAGAAGACTGAATCTAGACTACTAGATGTCTTCTAGAACCCAAGAAGACCGAATCTAGACTACTACATGACTTCTAGAAGTCATATTTTCTCAAGTACTGCCTCACGTTCTAAGAAAAAAAATTATTTCTCCATTCTCCCATCTATCATATAATAGAATAACGGAGTTGGAAGAGACCTTGGAGGTCTTCCAGTCCAACCCCCTGCTTAGGCTGGAAAACCTATACCATTGCAGACAATTTGTTGTCCAATCTCTTCTTAAAACACCTCCAGTGTTGGAGCACATTACAACATCTGGAGACAGGTCGTTCCACTGATTAATTGTTCTAACTGTCAGGAATTCACACTTCATTGGTAGGAATCCTACTTCAGTCCTACTTCATTGGTTTTTCTTTCTTTATATCTTAGACGAAACTCTTCTCAAAATGGATGAGGTTGGTCATATCCCACAGACGCCAGCCACTCGGGCAAACCAGATGCTGCCTAGACAAGACGCTGTAGAACATGCAGCTGACATGCTGAAGGCTGATCCCCGGGACACAATTTATGCATGTAAACATTCTCATGTTCTACTTGATTGCTCTTCAGAGTTCAGCTGCATTAGTAGGGCAAGAATAGTCTTTTTTTTTTAAATAATCCAATACAAAAAAGAAACAAGACCAAATAAGCCTGCTAGTGACCAAACCTCATTCCCCAAATACCCTCTGGAACAATCCGATCTTCACAAGACTCGCACAGCTGCTTCAAAAGCTGACAGGGGGGATTTATATATGTTTGTCTACGCATAGACAATGCTTCTGCTGGAACCACCAGCAAAACAAACTGGTTGGGCAGGCCCATACACGCAGAGACAATTGGGGAAGCTGAAGTGCTTCGTCAGCACTAATCGTGCTTTTCGAATCACCTCTTTCAAAGTTTCTGCGCAGCCCTAATATTCAGGAATGAAGGAAGTCAAACTGCGCCAGTGAATTCAAGATGGCCTGCTAGCTGACTTCAATGTTTGATAGATCGTGTTTGACAGCTTGGGAATGTAACCTTTGCGATTGTCTCTTTTTCATTTCTTTTTTTTTTTTTGTCTCCTTAGTGCCTCTCTTAAGGAAATCCCATATCCGCCGGATCTTTCCAGAATGTCAATACAAACCAAGTTATGTGGTCAATGGATTTAAACTACAGCGTTACCAGGGCCTTAATTTTGTGAGTCTCGTTTCTCAATCCAAGTCTTTTTTTTTTGCAGCTTACGCACATTGCCCACCGAAGGTATAAAGGAATGGCTTATATTGAAATAGCATAGTTGTACATCATCTGGTAGTTGTCTATCAACCAATAGATTGTATAATCTTGAACCCTTTTTGAGAATTTGGTCCTGATGAGTATTCCACATTAATTGCGGGTTTGTTATTTTTTCACTAATTAATACCATCCAAGCTTTATTTGCTTCCTCTTCTGCCATAAAAAATAGTTTGAATCTTACCTAGTATGTTGCCACTTGAAGGATTTGAATGACAGATGCCAATTTACCTTCATTAGGGGTCCATGGTTTTGTTTGTTTCCAAGAGTGAATATTTCGCTGACAGGCTTTAACATATTATGACATAAATGGGTTTATTAAATTGCCTTTCCAAGCTTGAATATCATTGGAGCCAGTTTGAAGAGTCTACTCCTTAAGGCCCTAGGCTAGAAAGTGGGAGACTGTGAGTTCTAGTCCTGCCTTAGCCATGAAAGTCAACTAGCTGACCTTGGGCCAGTCACTCTCTCTCAACTCTCACAGAGTTGTTGCTGCGGGTAAAATAGCAGCCAAAAGATATATTGGTTATATTTGCCATTTTGAGTTATTTGTAAAAAAACAATATAATCAATCAATCAATCAATAAGCAAGCAAGCTGGAACTTTTAAAAATTGTAAATAAGTAGTGCGGATAATTGCTTCTTCTCTTACTTTAAGATACTGTATATTATGACTCAATCAATATATGCTTGTTATCATAGGTTCAAAAAGAAATGTATTTCAACTCAAACACATCACAGGCAATATATGTGGACATAAGTCAAGATAAACATACAGTTTTGGGAATAACAGCATTGTTTGTCCTTCACTCAACAAAATACTCTGCTCAATTCTCTTTGGGTGTTTCCAGGTACGACTCTCCTTTGTGTATCCCAATGACTACACCCGGTTGACACATATGGAGTCACTTAACAAGTGCATCTACCAGGAAAGTGAGTTGTATCTGAAGAGGTAAATAAACTCCTGCCATAACTTTTTTTTTATGGCTGCTAAAATATTTTTCAATCGCTGGAAATTTCCTTAAGGTTAATTGGTGAATGGAATGGAATGGAATGGAATGGAATAGAATAGAATAGAATAGAATAGAATAGAATAGAATAGAATAGAATAG
>JANHFT010002771.1:135383-145683 GCA_032467955.1 Pseudoxenodon macrops | reverse complement strand
AAAAAAAGCCGAAAAATCCCCCCCCCAAAAAAAGGCCGAAAACAAGATGGCGACGCATGCACAGTGCCGGAAACTTGGCTTCTGCGCATGCGCTGAAGAAAAATAAACAGAAAAAATTCCCCCCAAAAAATTGTTTTCTAAAAAAATAAAAGATGGCGGCACCCACGGACCAGAACCGGCTCCGTGACGTCACCAGCGGCCTACTACCTACTTGGTAGAACTGGTCCGAACTGGTAGGAACCCACCTCTGTTCTGAAGTGCCTAAATTGCACCTCCCCTCCCCTCCCCCAGGTCATGTGACCACACTTCAGGTGCCCCACAACGTGGTTCTATTTATGGCCATTGGCATCATCCCAAGGTCCTGTAACTGTGTTTTATAGTTCCATAGCAAAATAGTTCCATACAGAGGTGAGTTCCTACCGGTTCCTTCCAGTTCTATAGGGTATGTAGTAACTCCGTGGTGATGTCACGGAGCCAGTTCTGTCAGTGGCTCCGTGGGCGCCGCCATCTTGGGTTTTGCCTCTGCACATGCACAGAAGCTAACTTTTGCTTCTGCGCATGCACAGAAGCTAGTTTTTGACTGCCGTAAGTGTGCTTGCTCACGTGCTTTGTGTGCGTGTTTGAGGCACGACCATGAGCGAACCGGCAGTAAGGAGATTCAGAACCCACTTCTGGTTCCATAGCACAGGGCCAAAATAGTTCCATAGCACAGGGCCAACTTTGGCAACTTTAAGCCTGGCGGACTTCAAGTCCCAGAATTCTGGGAGTTGAGGTCCGCCAGGCTTAAAGTTGCCAAGATTGGAGACTCCTGCCGTAGCAGACAACGGGTTCACTTAACAACAGCAATGTTGGTTTAATGATTGCTGCAATCTGGTTGTCTCCAAAAAAAATTGGGTTGGTTGCCTGACCCATTTCGTAACCATCATATGACATATGACCATAATGGGCAGGCTCTATTACGGTCATATGTCAGGGAGGGGACACTGAATGTTGGCCATGTGAAGTAATTGGCATCAATCTTGCAGGTTTGGATTTTCTAAATACATGCAAATGGATCCACCAGAAGATGGATCAAAAATGCAAGGTATGTATCTTTAGGTCAGATGTGGAAGCTAGCTTTATCATTCTCCCTCTTGTGCTTTAAGGCTGATTGTTGATTTTAAAAATGCATTAGCATTTAGCATTAGATTAAATCTAATTATCTAGTCTAGCATTGTGTTTGATTCTTTACCTCTGGCATCCACTAAGAATAAATTACTAATTTGGACAAGATATTCGGATCTTCTTTGTTCAAAATACAAAAAAAAAAAACCATCAATACAAAAACTGAGAATGCCTTCACTTTTTCCCTTGCAAACAGCAACCGAGGCAGAATTTATACTGTGGAAGCAGTATAAATTCTGATCGACAAGCTCAGCGTCTTAGCCACTCAGCCACCGCGTCCCAATACAACAATAGGTCTCTCCTACTTTCTACAACGCTCTTCAAAAATGTTTTATGCATCTCTTAGCTTAAGAAACAATAAGTCTTTTCAGGTTGAATAGTAGCAAGAAAGTGAGCAATGAAGTTTAACTTCGTCAAAACACGGAGACAAAATAACAAGACACAAGATGTGTAATTGTATTATTTCTTTTTAAATAACATGTTATTGGTGAAACCTAGCTACTAGAAGATACCAGGAAGTACAACCAAAAATATAGGACTGGTAATAGAACCAAAAGAGAATATACAGAATAGCAATGAAATGAAAGACATTTGAAGAAACTAAAAAAAATATTCATGAAGTGTTAAGATAGAGGTAGTTCAATGGTTAAACATATTATTAAATCTAACCATGTAGACAATTTGTTCCTCCTAGGTTTTGATACGATTTGTTATTTCGGTACAATGATATTTATGTAATATACTTAGAGGTTTAATGTTCAATGATTTAGGTGCCTTAGAGTAACTGAATATAGATAAGAGCAAGAAAAAGTGGATATTTGGTAACTATAATTTCTTTCAGATTATGAAGAGGACAGTTTTGATGAACCTCAATATGCAGATCCAGAAGCATTAGAGATAAAGATTGAAAATGACCAGGTGGTAGCTGATCCCTACAAGAATGATTATGCCAATTCAGTTCAGAAACGTCGCAATATCTTGTCAGTTACCCAAAAAAGGCAGAAGAAAGACGAGAAGAGGTACAAAACCAAAGCAGAAAGTTATTCTACACCAAGGACATCCCGTCTGATTTTCAGTCCAAACTTTCAAAACCTTCCCGATCAGGACAGGAATGTCCACAGATCAATAACCAAAAGGAAAGCAGGAGGCAAGGATTCGCAGACTGACAGAAAACCCAAGGTGATTAAGGAACGTGGGAATTCAACAAGAGAAGCCAGTCAAGCTCAGTTAGGCTTTAATGCAACCAGAAACCAAAAAACGTTCTTGGATACCATCAAAACTGGGAGGGTCTCCTCAAAAGCGGAAGAAACTGGCAAGAGGACCCCCCAAGAACAGCCTATGCATGAGGACCAATGGCTTAATCAAGTAGATTCCTACATAGCCCAACATAAAGCCGTAGATGCCACTAATGTTATTATCGGCAGGAAGGATTTAGATCCCAAGCAGCAAGTCAGGACTGATTCTTCCCACCAAGCAACCCGATGGGAAAACCATGTTACAATAGTGGAGGAAGAAAACGAAGACGTAGAAGAAGCAGAAGAAAACGAAGATGACTTCTTTGCTCCTCCTCCTCTCCTCTATGACCCAGTCGTGAATTGGAAGCAGACTTTCAAGGCCAGCAATGTAGACTTCCAAGCTTTGAGGTCAGACTGGATTGATTTGACGTGTAACACTTCCGGGAACCTGGTCTTAAAAGAGAAGGAAGCCTCCATGGTGGTTCAAGTATTCCTTAGAAAACTGAACCAGAGGACCAAAGGGTAAGAGGGAAGCAGGGGTGGGTTCTAACTTACCTCACTGCTAGTTCGCTGCCTCCCGTACCGTGTGGGCGCGTGCATGCACAATAGAAAAAAAAAGCCAAAAAATTCAAAAAAAGAAAAAGCCCGAAAACAAGATGGCGACGCATGCACAGTGTCGGAAACTCAGCTTCTGTGCATGCGCGGAAGAAAAAAACCCAGAAACATTTAAAAAGATTTCGCCCCAAAAAAATTTTAAAAAAAAAGATGCCGACGTCCACGGACCAGAACCGGCTCCGTAATGTCAGCGGCCTACTACCTACTTGGTAGAACCGATCCGAACCAGTAGGAACCCACCTCTGGATGAAAGGGATCTTGCAGTCGCTTTGATCTTTATAGAATGAGAACTGTAGATAACCAAGATAAAATGGGATTTCGTGATGCATTGTATAGGCATAAATAAGTAGTTAGGAGTAACTCCGGATCTCAATGTGATGATGTTTTATTAAAGTCTTAGGAAGTAAGGCATGTAGAGTAAGGGCCTTTACTTTTGTTTCTACTATTCAGACCTTTCTGGATGGCATACAAAAAGAAGAGAAAATGACATATTGTAATTTTTTTACTGTAAGCACACTGGCCCACATGAAAAATGAAATTCTGTTGCCTGCTTTCAAAAGAAAATATATATCTACCCAAACGTATAGATAAGACACATTTACATATGCTACCATGTTTCCCTGAAAATAAGACCCTGTCTTAGATTTTATTTTTGAACCCCGAAATAAGTGCTTGGCCTTATTTTCAGGGAGGTCTTATTACTTTGGGGCACATGGAGCAAAACAGGGCTCCTCTTGCCATCTTACCTAATTTCTAGCTCTGTCTCCCTAACCCTAACCAGAGGAAATTTTGTGAACCAGCTGCACATGTGGTTAAATTTTTTTTTGGGGGGGGCTTATTTTCAGGGAGGCTTATTTTAGCGCACGCGCTCAAAACCCCAATTGGGCTTATTATCCGGGGAGGTCTTATTTTCAGGGAAACAGGGTATATATACATATACATTTATGCATACACACACAAACACACCCATACTTACACACACACACACACACACACACACACACAAATATTAATCACTGTCCATTTTGAACACATAGCAGAAAGAGGACACTTGAGAGATTTACGCAGATGAAAATCTCAAATTGTGTAGCCAAATCTCACTGCTAACCAGACAAGGCAGCGGGAAGAAGGGTGCTGGATCTTGGGTGCAAAATTCAAGATGGGACAGAGGGTTGTCACAAGCATGCACTTTTACCCCACGATGGTGCATATAGGTAGTCCTCAACGTACGACCGCAGCTGAGCCCAATATTTCTGTTGCTAAACGAAACATTTGTTAAGCAAATTTTGCTCCGTTTCCCAACTTTTCTTGCCGCAGTTGTTAAGTGAATCACTGCCATGGCAACTGTCATAAATATGAGTCAGTTGCCAAGCATCTGAATTTTGATCCTGTTTCCATGGGGAGGCTGCAAATGTCATAAGTCACTTTTGTTCAGTGACGTCGTAACTTTGAGTGGTCGCTAAATGGACTGCTGTAAGTCGAGGACTACCTGTATAGGGTAAATGTATTGATTCTGGTTTAAAAAACCACTGCCGGCCCTCCCAGGTAGATCAGACAGAAAGCATGGCCAGGTGAGTTGATTATTGTAAGTCTACATTAACAGAATCTTGCAAGTCTGAAAGAACAGATTCGCCTTGCCATCTCTTTACAGTCTGAGAAGCTCGAGAGGGTCCTTTCTTAGCTTCTTTCTCCACCCAGTTTGCAACTGAAGGCTTTGCCCTCTCTTATTTGACTGTTCCCTCGGCAGCTTTCCTTTTCCCTTTCTCCCAAGGTCCTTTTCACAGATCATTGCAATTGTTCTGCTGACAAATGAAGAGTTCTAAGAGAATAATGCAAACAGCTACACTTCTTTCAGGAGTTAGGTCTGTGCAATCAGCTGAGGCATTAAGATTGTCCTATCCTTTTTCTTCTTTAATCCATATAAGCAAAAGGCCACGAATAAGTTGCTTTTATGGATTAGTCAAATAATAGTAGAATATTGGTCAATATTGTCTAACGGTCAATTAGACAAATGGGCGAATCGTGAGATGCCGAATGCCAAAGTTATATCAGATGCCCCAATTTATCAAACCCAGTGCATGTTTTTACCTGCTGCATGATGATATCCCCTAAAGTGGGTAGAATACAACAATAGATATTTAGAAAAGATAAATATATCCTGTTTCCCTGAAAATAAGCCATCCCCTGAAAATAAGCCCTCCTCAAAACATAGCAGCAGCCATGAGGTGACCACGCTCGCCTCCTCCTGCACCTCAAAAATAGTAAGATCTCCCCAAAAATAAGGCCAAGCGCTTATTTCGGGGGTCAAAAGAAAATAAGACCCTGTCTTATTTTCGGGGGAACACAGTATAATGTAAATATATAAAAATATAATGGAGGTCGTAAGGATATCTGAAGGATCTTTAGCAGTCCGAACTGAACTAAATCAAGCAGAAAAGACAGGGAAGATTTTTGCTGAGCATCAGGGCAGTGGAGTTGTGCTTGGTGGTCCCCAGCCCTAACCCCAAAATCTAAACCCGAGTGCTCCCGTTTCCAGGCGGTTCCAGTTAGAGCGCATCGTGAATGTGGAGAAGCGTCAAGACTACCTAAGGGGCAACCGTTACTTTCTGGAGCTGGAACTGTTGGAGCAGGGAAAACGCCGCGTCCGTTTCTCAGAATATGTCTTCGCACGTGGCTGGCATGGAGGCAACAACGGAGAGGAGGAAGCCAATATGAAGGAGTTGGCGTGGGGCCACCGACGTCACCTGATGGCCAGCAAGGCTGAGCCTCTGCTCTGCTGGCCGTTAAGCTTCTTATGGAACCACCGTGCGGTTGTCCACTTCATAGTGCCCGGTAATGGGACAGAATCGATATCTTTAAGTGAACAGAATGTTGTGTGTATTGCTAGAATAACAATAGACTTGGATGTCCTCTCTTTAGCCGGGAGGAATTATATTTATGGAATAATTGGTGCTCGTTGAGCTTGGTGGTTTTCTTGAACGAAAACGGCACCAAGGACCCCACAGTTCAACCCTGAGCTACGGATATTCTCTTCTATCAGAATTATATTTAATTAGCTGTTCAAAATAAGAGAATGAAAAGCCTCTGCCACAATTTGTTCATCATAATTTATGTTAGATTTACATTCGGCAACTCCGGTTACTCTTGTAAATGCTACTGTTCCTTTCCTGTTCTTTCAAAGTCATAGCACATCTCATACTCGGGATTCTCTTTCAAATGATATAGGGAAAATATTAATAGTACTTAGACTTATATGTCACTTCACAGTGCTTTACAGCCCTCTCTAAGCAATTTTACAGAGTCAGCCTATTGCCCACAACAATCTGGGTCCTCATTTTACCCACCTGGGAAGGATGAAAGGCTGAGTCAACCTTGAGCCCGTGAGATCTGAACTTCTGGAGTGAGCAGTGAATTAACCTGCAGTTCTGTATTTTAACCACTGCACCACCCACGTCTCTTTAAACTTTAGATATTTGTACTGAGCCATCCTAATGTTTGGATACTTGGTATCTGACTATATGTCACACTAAAAATATGCAGAAAATACATTTATAACTTGATAACAGGCGACCTCACTTCACACCCCGAAGAACTTGGAAAATATTTTTTCAGTTTTGTCCAGATTATAATATCACTCAAATCTCCAGGCGGAGGTCATTCCAGAGGCTGACCCACTGAACTGAAAAGCAACATTTCCAGGGCAGTGCATTTTGCACCGACCAAAATTTCCAGGTGGCCTTTAAAGCATCCCATGTAAGCGTGCATAAGCGCACCAGTGTGCCTACCGTCCCTGTCCTAATGTTCCCTTTTATTCGTATTCATTTCATGTATTCAAAGCATCTTTATACTTATGTATATTATCTAATACTTGCTTGACAAATAATAAATAATAATAAACAAACAAACAAACAAACAAATAAATAAATAAATGTCTGATGCTTTAACCCAGGAGTGTCAAACTCAATTTCATTGAGGGCTGCATCAGGGTTGTGTTTGACCTCAGGGGGCCAGGGTGGGTGTGGCCAGCTCGACGTCACACTTGTCAGGGGCGCCTGTGGTGACTCAAGCACTCTGCCAGCGAAAATGGGCTCCCGAGCTATGTTTTCACCTGCGGCAGCGTCCTTTAACCTTCTGCCAGCAAAAATGGAGCTTGGGAGGGCTGCCCGCAGCCCTCCCGGGCTCCACTTTTGCCGGCAGAGGCACCACAGGCTGATCCTTTGCTTTTTCCATGGTGGACCCGCAGGCCAGATCTAAGCATCCTACAGACTGGATCCAGGCCTCGGGCCTTGAGTTTGACACCCCTGTTTTAACCTAATCTGGTGGTAATGAAAGTGTGAGGCAATGCCAGTGATGTCACAACTGGCACACCAGCTGATGTTGGACACAATCCCACAGGACTTTGATCCCCACTTGCTGATTTAACAGGAGCTGCAAGTATTGTATTATATATACAAGTAGTCCTTGAATTAGGACCACCATTGGGCCCAACATTTTTGCTGCTTAGTGAGACTGTTCTGTAGTGAAACTTGCCCCATTTTACGACCTTTCTTGCCATCGTTGTTAACTGAATCATTGCAGTTGTTGAGTTAGTAACACACTTGTAAAGTGAATCTGGCTTCCCCATTGACTTTGCTTGTCAGAAGATCACAAAAAGGGATCACTTGATTTTACGACACAGCAACCGTCATAAATACAGTTGCCGAATGTCTGGATTTTGATCTCATGACTGTGGGGATGCTGCAACCATTGTAAGTGCGAAAAATTATCATAAGTCTCTTCTTTTGGTACCATTGTAACTTCAAATGATCACCAAACAATAGGTTGTAAGTCAAGGACTACATCAGAGGTGGGCTGCTGCCGGTTTGGTTCAGTTCGATTATATACAACCGTTAGCGGAGATTTGTCTCCACTCCTCGAACCAGCAGTGATGGCCGGCTGGCCACGCCCCTGAGCCAGTTCTCCAGGAGGAAATCGGTCCTACCAGTGGAAATTGCTTCAAAAATAACCCTCTGCATGCACAAAGCCTCCTGCGCATGCACAGAGGGTTATTTTCAAGGCAATAACCAGATGTGATGGGGGTGCAAGCGCGAGTGCAAAACTCACACTTCCGTCATGACCAGAACCGGTAGAAAAGGTAAGCAAAACCCACCCTGGACTACGTGTGTGTGTGTGTATTAATGGTGGGTTTCAATTACCGGCGCTACCAGTTTGGATCTGTGAATGCGGCACGCAGGACACTTCTGCACATGCGCACAACTTTCTTCACATGTGCAGATTCTTTTTGTTGACGTCCTTGCAGGTGGGCAGAGCCTGTCGCCACTACCTGTACGCTTGAACCGGGGCAAACCGGTAGCAATCCACCACTGATGTGTATGTGTATAAAATGTTTAATTTGCCACTAAGCCTTGTGCCTAACCTTGTATTTGGGGCAGCTCGGTCCAATCTTAATGCTGATCTTGCTTTGATTCTCTTCTTTTCCATCTTCTCTCAATCAGTGAAAAATCAGGCCCGCTGGGTGAAGCAGTTCATATTTGACATGGAGGAACTATTTAGGATTACTAAGGACCCCTATTTCAATGTCATCATCGTAGACTACAGCAGTGATGACATGGATATAGAAAAAGCCCTGAAACAGTCCACCTTACGTAGGTAAGGATCTATTATTTCCTTTAGGAAACATATTTTCAAATAGAAACAGAAATCACCGTATACCAAGTCTATAAAGAGTTGATGCAGTCATGAAATTTATTAGTTAAAGAAGTTCCACTGACTTCTAAGGCTATGAATTTCTCTTTTATCACCCATTTCCATCCTGGAGCGCTGGGTTAAATCGCTGTAGAAACTAACTAGTTTGGAGTTTCTTGTTGAATTGAAAATAAGGACACCCTCAACTCAAGGCCGGAGTAATAGATTTATGCATGATTAACTCAGCATTTATAATCATCTCCAAAGATGATCAAGTATTTCTTGAGAATGCCAAATCCTGAAACGTGTTTATTCTTACAAGAATAAACATTGCAAGAATAGTTTTTACAAGAGAGATGTTCGGTGAAATCTCACCCTATCTATTAGGATTTTAGCCATGTTATAAATTGTTGATGTTTGGGTGGAAAGATACTTATCTTTGTCCTAAATTCTACATTTGAGGCATCCAGTTAATTCTACCTACCGTATAATTGACTCCTTTTACTTGTAACAGTTCACTTGCTGTATTTACTCACAGTGAGGTGCAGCAAATTTACCTTGCCAGCATTGCATTGTCTTACTTGTAGGAATGATGAGTCACAACCCTACTTTCAGATTTTCATTTTATGGATGGAACATTGACATTGAAAAATAGTTTTGTTTTAAAACAGACGGTGATTTGTAACCGATTTGAGAAAGGATTGCAAGAACTTCCACAGCCCACTCTGTCACGATTATAACCTCCATTTTTTCTTAACTTCTCTCCAGCTACCAATACTTGCGACTGTCTGGGAATTTTGAGAGGTCTAAAGGTCTGCAGGCGGGCATAGACAAAGTCAGGGTGAGTGGTAAAAGTTTGCAATGTAGAGTCTTGTATGGCTACAACTATAAGAAAAAGGCGTTTAAAGATAATCATCCTCGCACAATGATTTTCAAATAAGATGATTTAGCTGTGTCAGCATCTCTGCTTCACAAGCTGCATTAATTGTTAGTTTGCTTCCAGATGCATCACTTATAAAGCTCAATTGGGCACATGCCAGGTTATCTGAGGGACTATCTCCCATAGTTTCTGCCTGGCTGGTACACATTGGCACAGTTGGTGTTCTTTGGGTCTCTTTGATGAAACAGTGCTATTTATAGGATGCCAGGAAGCATCTCTTCTCTGTCACTGGCCCCACCACTGAAAACCACGTGGCTACCACCTTATTGGTATTCCATCAAGCTTTGAAGCTCTAGAGGTTCTCCCAAACTTTGAGTTAAGATGGGTGTTGTGTTTCTGGCTATTTTTGTATAAAATGGTCAGATCCTACTGTATTTTGTTCTATAATTGTATTCATTTTTTAAAAAAAATTCATTTTATATTAAAATATTGGACACAGTGCTGCCATCCTGGCATTATCTCCGCCATATAAATATATAACAAATATTATATATACTCATCATACATTATTGATTATATACAATTATTCTGCACAAAATACTGGTTTATATTTATATTCATATATTTATGTATTTATGTGTGTATACCCTGTTTCCCTGAAAATAAGACCTCCCCAGATAATAAGCCCAATCAGGCTTTTGAGCGCATGCGCTAAAAATAA
>JANHFT010002771.1:23238-39568 GCA_032467955.1 Pseudoxenodon macrops | reverse complement strand
AGAAAGCATCAGGTGATCTCTGGGGGGTGGGGGGAGAAAAAAAAACCCCCGTAAGTACCACTTTCCCATTGCACGTTAAGCCTTCGCCTTTTTTCCTCAGGCATCATGGGAAGTTGTAAGCCGCGCCGTGGCTCGAGGCGTCAGAGATAGGCGAGAACTACATCTCCCAGGCAGACCCGAAGGAGGAGCAGCGTTGACGCAGGCGTGGTGGAGTGCGGACGGAAAAAGGGGGGCGTGGCCTCTCAGTCTGTCTCTCGCTCTCTGGCGGACAGGGAGAGAGAGAGCGAGCGAGCGAGAGGGAAGAAGAGTGTCGCTGTGCGCGCGTCTTTCGGGGGCGGTCGCCATTTAGCGCGGCCAGTTTCCCCCCTCAGTCGGGAGAGGTGGCAGCGAAGAGGCCCATCCCCCGCTCTCCTCACGAGTGGGAGAGAAGGACGGACGTGAAGAAGCCCCGGCGGCAGGCAGGGCTGGGCTGGGCAGGCGCGGCGCCCTTTCTGGGTGATTTCTCCGCCTTTCCTCCTACTCCCTCAGGCCAGGCGGTCTCGGTGGCCTCTTCGGGCTGAGAACGAAGCCCCAAAAGAGGGGCGGCGGCGGCGGCGGCAGCAGCAGCAGCGGCGGGCGTCCCGGCATCCGCGTGAGGGAACGAACGGAAGAAGGGAAGAGGTCTCGGCGGCGAGGACGGGCCGGGGAGGAGCCTAAGCGAGCGGCTGAGCCGGACTTCAACGGAGGCAAGGAGCTGGGCGAGACGGAACGCGCGCGGCCGCGACAGCCACGGGCCTGCCCTTACCGCGCACCCCACCCCGCTGGTCCGGGGCCTGCCGAAGGCTCCTTCCCGGCCTCTTCCTGACTCTGACTCCCTCACACCCCACCTTCGCTGCTGCTCCATGTCGGCCCTGCTGTTCGGCTCCCCGCTGCAGCAGGATGGATGCGGACACTGACTGGGGATCCACCCCGCCTCCGCCGGCCCAGCCCGCTCCACGAGTCGCCTCGCCATCTTCTTCTTCTTTGCTCCACGCCGCCCGGAGATTCCGGGAACCGCCTTTGCAGCAGCAGCAGCAGCAGCACCAACACCAAGAACCGCCGCCGCCGCCGCCGCTTCTGCCGCCTTCCGAGCAGCTCTTGGGCGCGCTCGCCGCCTCGCCTTGACTGCCCTCGAGTCAGCTGCTGCTGCTGCTGCTGCGCGCCCTCCTGCGCCTCTCTCCTTCGACACCATGTCAGCGGGCGCTCCGGAGAACGGCGGTGCTGCTGCTGCGGCTGCTTCTTCTCCTCGTTTCCTCGCCCCGCCGCCTCCCCCGCCCAAGAACGGCTCGAGTTCGGACAGCTCCGTTGGCGAGAAGCTCGGGGTGGCCGCTGCGGGGACGTCGTCCGCCCCGGGAGACGCCGAAGGTTCGGAAGGAGCTAATTGCCGTAGCGAGGAGTACCGTCGACGCCGGCATACCATGGACAAGGACAGCCGTGGTGCGGCGGCCACGGAACACCGCTTTTTCCGCCGGAGCGTCATTTGCGATTCGAATGCGACCGCTCTGGACCTTCCGCGGCTGCAGCCTGCGGCGCCTCCCCCGGCTGTTACCGCCGCCGCCGCCGCTGCTCGAGGGAGCATCCCGCCCGTGTTGGCCTCTCCTCCCGAGTCTGTCATCCAGGCAGCCGGCGTTTCTGTCACCTCCAGCCAGGCCCCCGCGTTGCTACTACAGCCGCCCGCACCTCTGCCTCCAGCCGCGGAAGTGCCGTCTGGTCCAGAGCTCTTGGTAGCGAAGGAGGTTGCCCCCTTATTAGCCAAGGAGGAAGGGATAGAAGCCGCTCCACTGCCCCCTACCAGTACGGCAGGAAGCGTTACCGCTTCGGCCCGGGATCTGCAAGAAGAGCGGAGTAAGCAGCAAGAAGATATCGAAGAGCTGGAGACCAAAGCGGTGGCTTTCTCCCCAGATGGTCGTTTTTTGAAGTTTGACATTGAGATTGGCCGAGGCTCCTTCAAGACTGTCTACAAGGGACTAGACACTGAGACCACAGTGGAGGTTGCTTGGTGTGAGCTGCAGGTACTAGAGTCGGCATTAGTTTTTTTGATGCTGAGTTGGTAGGCCTAAGGCAAGGGTAGTATTCCTATAAACCATACGTGGAAGATAATACTTTTCCAAACTTTGATATAGCCTATTTTTATGTATGTGGTAAATGGTTTAGTAACCATTAATTTGCACTCTTAAGTTGGAATTCAGTTAATTTCATTTGGTTGATGAAACACCCTGTCAAAAAAAAAGGAGTAGATTTTTAGCAGTTCCTTTTTTTCTTTCTGCTCTTCTGCACCTCTCCCCCTTTTGCCTCAGATATTAAGCGACCACGTGGAGCAGGTTTGAAGGACTTTAGGAAGGAAATAGAATTGCTGAAAAACCATCTTCTCTTTTTCTGCTGGTGGAAACCTGGCAGTTGAGAGAACCTAATTGAATTCTTCTTATCATATATATTAAGGCTGCACAGAAATATTTCAATCAGGAGTGGAATATGATTTTTGAACTTTTGATTTTGTTTCAAAACTATTCCCATTTAAAATAAGGGATTAAAAAAGAATTAAGGTTTTTGATGGTTATATCACCAAGTGCTCTACCCTCTGCCCTTTGTTGGGGGTGGGGAGTGACCTTGCTTTTGCTTAAATTTCTATTGCCAATAGAATACCACATTAACAAAGTAAAAACTAATTTTTCAGGAAAGTGCAACTTTTTCTGGAGCCGGAAACCCCTACAATTAGCAGGATCTTCAATTAAAATGTGGAAAAACTGGCAACTTTTATAGCCAGTTCATGATATGGGACTGGGTTATTTGAGGGGCTACCTTCCCTGATTATATCTGCCCATCCTATTCTTGGCAGGTCACAGGAGGCAAGTCTTCACTGTTGTGGTGCCCACCTTATGGAACATCCCCCCCACACACACACACATACCTACAAGTGAGGTTTGCTCTATCCCTGCTAATGTTTCAGAAGTCCCTCAAGACCTGGCTATGTTATTAGGTTGGAGGGTCCCCTGGGCACCGGTGAAATTCTAAGATGGCTCCATCATTGTAGTTAGTATCCACTCTCTCCTGTGCTTTTTATTTTTAATGATTGGTTTGTATATTTAATAATGATTGCTTCCATCCATATGTTTTTTACTTAATTGTTGTATGCTGCCCAGATCTCTTTTTGAAAGATGGGCAGCAATATAAATCCAGTAAATAAATTAATTGCCTGTACAGCTACAATTGGTTGCAAAACTGCAGGCTAAGCACATGGTACTTTATTTTTAAACCAAAATTAATTACTGTGATGGAATTGAGATACTTGATTCAATAATAGCTTTGTGAAATTAGGGAAAGACATAGTGAATCTGTATCAAGATTCAAGGTGCAATATTTTCTGTATTCACTCATTTAATTGCTAACTGAAGTATATGCTGCACATTTTTTGTATGAGCAGTCTTACAAAAGTTATATTCACATATGGCTTTTTAGAAAGCATCTTGTTCATCATTGATTGGGTATAGAATTCTCAGATTGGGTAAATGGTTTCAGGGTCAGTATTTGAAACAGGCAGAGTAGAACAAATGTGGTAGGGGGAGGGGAGAGATGGAGAGACTAATGGATGGTGAGGATAGCTAACAGATTATCCATCTGATCCAAATATAGAAATTAGAATGGCTATTCACAGGTTTCTTATATTTCTCTTTCTACAACTCTATACTGTATTTGGATTTACTTCTAAGTGATTTTACATGTTGTAAGTCAAATGTTTAATTGTTCAGATAAATTACCAACACCTGACTTGTGGCAAAAATTTAGTTACAAGTTGGCCATTTATTAAGTGCTTGCTTGCTCTATGGTAAACAGTATAGTGGATGATGGTTTGAGGATGTGTTCTTTTTTTAACTTTCTATATTTTTAAAGGAAGATTCCTTTGAAGCAGGAATCAAGTGCACAAATCGGTAATTTCTGTGGAATACAAGTAGTCCTCGATTTACAACACTTCATTTAGTGAACATTCAAAGTTACAACAGCACTGAAAAAATTGACTTATGACCAGTTTTCACACTTACGACCTTTGTAGCAGCCCCATGATCATGTGATCAAAATTCAGAACTAGTTCATACTTAGGACCGTTGCTGTGTCCCAAGGTTATGTGATCATCTTTTGCGACTTTCTGATAAGCAAGTCAGTGGAGAAAAGTGATTCACTTAACAACTGTGTTACTAACTTATCAACTGCAGTGATTCACTTAACTGGCAAGAAAAATAAAATAGGGCAAAGCTCACTTAACAAATGTCTCACTTAGCAACAGAAATTTTGGGTTCAATTGTGGTTGTAAGTCGAGGACTACCTGCATCACTTAATGCCAGTTGAATACAGAGTAATTGAGTGAGGGTTAGTTTGGGGAACATAAATGATTGTAGCAGTTGGATATACACTCAGTCCTAGAATCTATGCCTTGATGTACTTGCTTTTAATAACTTGGTGAAACTACTGTTTGATCTAGTTTGTCTGAAGAAGTTGATCATGATGTAAAAAGTTTGGATTTTAAATGAAATTATATTTCAAGGTAGATTCATTTATTATCAAACAACTTACATTGGTTGAAAAATAATATGGCTTATTTAGGATTTGAGATTTTGTTTGAATTTCATTTTATTTAGCAATATTAATTTCTTGGTATGCACTTTTAGAATTGCTGCCATACCTATGAATGAAAGTAAAAAGAAAACTGAGATTTGTTTTGTACAGACACTACGATTTTCTATTTTCATATACCAGTACATTTGCTCTACTTGTATTCCTACATTTACCTCTTACCATAACATTCAGCAAGTCTTATGTTGGAATGATGGAACTAACTTTTGGTTTCATAAAGTACTTCTTAATGAGAATATCAAATGATAAACTTTCAACTTTGCAAGTACAATATCCTTTTCATTTTTCTGAAAACTGGAAGAAGAGAAGACTATTGAAGGTTTAAATTATTTGGAAATTATTTTAAAATAATACATTTTTTAAAAATAGGCTTCAAAGTACATTTTGTAGAATGGTCTAAAATGTTTTATTTATTTATTTGTATGTAAAACTGGTGCAATCCTGAGACCCTCTTGAATTTTAGGAGTTTGGCAGCATGCCATCCAGTTGCATCATCCATAATTGAGAAGGTTGTATCAGCTTTTGGGGGATTATGTGGTATGCAAGATAGGAGAAGTGCAGTTCTGTGGGGCAGGTTTGAATAGCAATAAACCCATTCCAATCTGATCCTGGCCTCTTTATTAGTGGCTTGTTACCCTAGTCTGTTCCCTCCCCCCCCCCTTCTCTATTCTTCTCAGTTCACCTACAATATTCTCTGTATTTGGTGAAATAGTGAATAATTCTTGCCTCATAAAGTAAAAAGAGACAAATGCTTTACGCATCTTACTGGTTCATTCACTGTCTATGTATAATTTCAGGTTACTCCTGATTGCATATGTATTCCTATGAAATGAAAATGGTGAGTGATAAGAGGTTCTGTTCTGAAGTCCAAGTCTGTTGGCTACGATGGACAGCTTCTGAATGGGCACTGAGTGGGCACACTCAGTTTTGTACATCAACCAGAATCCATTTGAACTGGGCTACAACAAATTTGAATAAATAAATACCACCGTAACTCCTGCCCCGTCCCTTCCCTTCTTGAGTACTTTTCTCTTTGCAGTCCTGTTTCTCTAAAATCATACAGAATTGCTGCTTGTAGGTTAAGGAATCAAGATTGGTGCAAGTCAGCTAGTAAACACTACATCCCATCATTCACTTGTGGACATGCTTGGTTTTCTTTTGTAGCTGAATTGTGCAGGTAAGAGTCCCTTTGCATCACAGTTGAGGATACCAGGAGGAAGAACACATGTACTTCTGAAAGATTTAGGATTATTTTCATCTGTCAAATTGCTTTAATTTAAATGTGGAAATCTGTTGAAATATGAAGGGAATCCTTCACATCAAAAGTATTAATATTTGAATAATTTCAATTCAATGTCTTTGTCTCAACCAATTTTTCTTAAAATTGTAAAAACTTAGAACTATAGGTTAAATCTAATACCATACTTTTGTTAGAGAAGGCAGTTTCTGCTGATGAAAGTGAGGACAGGTATGCCACACAGCCATGCGTACAGTTTCTGAATATATCATCAAATTCTGCCCTGGAGCTCCTGTATTGCACGTCAGGATTTTACATGGGGACTGCTGCAGATAGAAGATGAACATAAAGTCACATTGCACTATTGGAAATTGGTTAGCTGAGAGACCAAAACATTTAAGTCCAATAATGTATCTGGTTTATTATATGCTAGGTTAAATTTGTAAAATGTTAATTGGCATTTAATTATTCAGTAATATTGTGAGACTTACCATGACACAAGTGCATTGGGCAGAACAAACCTCAAATCTTCATTGACATAACAAAGGCTAACTCTGAACCACCCTGAGATATTATGGATGCCTGAGGAAATGCATGAAGTTGATTCAGCTATTCCACAACAGAATGACAGGACCAGTCCTTTACATCAACTTCATTTGCCATTTCTACTGGGGGGTAAGCACAGTTGTGTCCTAGCCCCAGTCCTATTCAATCTGTTATTTGCTTGCATGTTGTCACATGCTGACCAGAGTCTGAAGAAAGGAATGTACATCATGTACTGTTTAGATGGCTTTCTAATCTCTGCTTGAATGCAAGGACATGTCTCTATATAGTCATTCAAGAAACCCTGTTTGCTGATGACTGTGTTTTCCAGGTGCACAAAGGCAGTGATCTATAGTTGATGCTGAACAAATTGTCAGATGCTGCTATAATCTTTGGCCTGACTATCAACTTGAATAAGACTGAAATACCTTACCTGCCCATGCCATGTATCAACCATATAAAAAAACCCATTGTTAATGACATCCAGATGACAAATACTTTGGAAGCATCATCTTAAGTGATGGATCTTCAGATAAATTAACTTCAGGATCAGCAAGGCCAGCCAGGATCGAGTGTGGTTGCATCTTGTGTTCAATCAGCATAATATCTGTATTTCCACAAAGCTGAAAATCTACAGAGCTGTATTATCTCTTCTCTCCTAAATGCATTTATTTACCAAATCTATATGCTGCCCCTCCCACTGTATAAGTGACTCTGTGCAGCTCTGCCTTGAGTCCTGGACTCTGTACGTATATCAAATAATTGTAGAAAATTCACATGAGTTCTCTCTTCTCCATTCATTGGCAAGATCATGTCTTCAGGCTGGAGCTCCTGGATTGTGTGAATTCCATTAGCATTGAGTCTCATTACCAGAATGCAGATGCAGTGGGTGGGACAAATCATCAGAATGGATGACCACCATATGCCTTGCCAGTTACTCTATGATATACTGAAGACTGAGGAGAGATCTTGAGGTTGTCTATGCAAGCACTTCAAAGACAACGTGAAAGAAACCCTTCACCCCAGTGACTTCTAGCAAAAGGAACTAGAAACTGTGGCTGCCAAGCACTCTGCTATGAAGCCTCCATTGGCTTTGAAGACAGACATCAAAAAACTGATAGAAAACTTGAGGGGCATCACAGAACAATATCTGTAATGATCACAACAGTGAATTTCCAGTGTCTCCATTGAACTACACTCTGCACTTCCAGGCTGGGACTGCAGAGCCACCTCAGTGTCCACAGTGACTTGTACAACAACTTGTCTTCTTTGAACCTGAAGGACTACCTATACTGTAATACAATAGTGGTGCCTTCAATGATAAATTTATTCCTGAAGACAGAAGAAAATGAAGTATACAGCTGATTCTTTTTCGTGTAAATAAAACAATGGCTACAGCCAAAAGCAATGAAGTCTGATCTTTATTTTTATTGAATAATTTTTAGATGAAGTAGAAAATTATTTTCTTAATATATAAAAGAATACATATAAGGGAATTAATTACTTCTTTTAAGATAATAAGCCAGTATTATTATAAGAAGTAGAAAATTTAATCTGCCTGTCAGAATTGAGGATTTCCATTAAAATCTACAATTCTTGATTGACTTGCATGGTGCATTTGATACTTAACACCTTAATGGGACCATATGAGTTCTGAAAGCACTAGTTGACTGCTGGGTCCAGTTTAGTTTGTTGAAATATCTTATAAAGCTATACACAGTTCATGTTTTATATTCATGTTTTCTTATAAAGTAGTGTGCAGCCCTGCTGACGGAAAAGTAGTATAAAATAATACATTATAAAATGTTAAAAAGTAATGGTAAAGTAGCTTGCTGAAGTATTTGTTAAAAACAGATAACTGAGTCAGATTTTCTGTATTTCTTTACTCTATTATTGAACCTAATGCTGCATGTATATGGAAGTGCTACATAAACTTTTCCTGCATGAAAAATATTGAGAAAAATATATCACATTTTAATATGCAAAAATGCCTCAGCAGAGAATTTTAAACATATATGCATTCTTCTTACTGATTCTCTAATTTAGTTTCTTCTACATTTAGAAATAAAATATCGGAGGTGGTTGTATCTTCCCTTTCTTGCCCATTTTTCTGACAGATCTATGTTCTTTTTTCATGTCATGTTTTATTGGTACCTTTCAATCTTTTTTTCCATTTTGCTGCATTCCTTTTCCATTTTTTGCTTCCAAAAGATAGACAAATATTTGCTGTTTGTTGAGGGATCTTCCCTCTGCCCTTAATGTGGTGGAATAAGACTTTCTTGTTTCAACCCTTTGATGGAAATTATAATAGCTTTGCACTCTATGCCATCTGAATTTTGAATACTAGGGCAGGATGCTTATCCTTCCTCTTTTTTTTCTTTGTCATCATCTTTTCAGGAAACGAGGGAAATATATAACCACACCATTAAACTTGTATTGGGAGCCTAAATGTATAGATTGCATACTATCCTCCCTGATGTGGCTGTGACGATGGATATGGAATCATGGCTTCTGTTTCAACCTTAAGTTGCTTTGTTGCTTGTACTCAAATAAACAGGAGTTTAAACTTAATTTTTAGTAAAAACAAAGATCAGTTTTCCCACTAACTATAGCTTAATTTGTTAATTGACAAATTTGTAATTTGGAGGTTGTACTGAAGGAGAAGGAAAGTTGAGAGACAATAAATTTTGATGGACTCTAGACAAAAATATTGTACTGTAACTATGGTTTAGTAGTGGATTTGACTGAACGCGTTGCGTTTGAGAAGAAACTACACTGGGTGGATGGAAGTTTTAACTTGTCACTATTGACAGGGAGAGTAGTTACCGGTAATTACAAGCCCGAATTTACTTTAATGTGTCTTTGTTGAGTAAACAAAATTTGGCTTGACACTCAATTATCATACTTACAAGTATCATGCAAGATTTTAAATAATGATTTGAATCACCAAGATAAATAATTTCTATTTCTTTGCCTCAGTAAGTGAGGAAAACTAGTTATTATAGTAATTATATTTTCTTTTTAATAATATTTATAGTACAAATTCAGTTTATTTAAAACTTCTGGTCATCAAATTAATTTCTTAATGCCTTTGTTTTGACTGCTTATATACCCGTGAAAGACACTGAGTAAGAATATTTCTTGAAAAACAAGTCATAATCCAGTATTGGATATGCTAAAGATTTCAAAAAGGAGTTGGAGAATTTTAAGTAAAGTTGTGATTTTCTATTATATAGCAAATAACTAGGGATGTGCACAGTGTTTGCTTTCACAAAGTTATGCACACAAAGTTTGCAAAGCATCTCATTTCAAATATTGCATGAAGCTGCTATTTTAAGTGGGAAATGGTTTGTTCCAAACACACCAAAATATTTTAGCTTGGATTAAAGCTGTCCCTGAATTCAGATTACTCAGGTCCACATTCAAAACATTTTAAAATACTAGAAAACAGACTTTCACATTTGAAACAGCAGTTGTGCATTGGACAAATCAGATGTATTGTGTATTAAAAATGAACTGTTTTCTGTATCTGTACACATAAATGCTCATGTTCGCTTAATAGAAACATAAGCATCTTATATGATTATGTGCCATCAAGTCAGCATTAAATCTTAGCAACCATATGGACCTTCTCTACAATGACCTGGCCTCTTGGGGTGACATGATAATAGTCTTCCAATATTTGTCTCCAAAGCAAGACAAGAAGTAACAGATGGAAATTTATCAAAGAGAGATCCAACTTAGAACCAAGAAGAAATTTCCTGAGAGAGAGAACGATTTATCAGTGGAATGGATTGCTTTCAGAAGTTGTGGATGTGCCATTAGTGGAGGTTTTTGAAGAAATTGGATAGCCAATCTAGAACGGTGTAGGGGTCTTCGGCTTGAGCAGGGGCTGGACTGGAAGATCTCCCAAGGTCCCTTCCAACTGTGTTATTCTGTTTTGTTCTGCTTTCATCTCCTTTTCAATCCAGCAGAGATTGACTGTGTTTTTCCCAGAGATACACTGAAAGTCTTGCAGGATGCGTCTGTGTTTAAAATAAATGCTGTTTCTCTAAACTGAACTGTGGATTTATTTTATGATCCATTTGCTTGTTGGTTTTTTTGGTTATTCACATTATTTTCAGAAGTGTTCCCCAATGTTAAAATTGTAAGGAATCAGTAGTCTTCTGCTTCTTCCAAAATCAGGTTTGCTCCATAGAATAGCACAAGAAAAACCTGCAAAGGTGTGATCTTTGTATACATAGATATGTCATAGATTTTGATTGTCTTTTCCAAGGCTTCATTCCTATCCTACTTATAGCTTTTCCAAGGCTTCACTATTAATCCTACCAAGTACTAGTTAGTGTATTTTTTTTCACTGCTGGCTCATTTATTGTTAATATTTGACCCTAAAAAGCAGAAGCCATTTCAATATCTTTACTGCCAATTCTAAGACTGTTTGCTGTCGTTATTGTTATTAATTTGGGTTTTTATATTTAATATTAGTTTCATTTTTTTCTTTGACTTTTATTGCTAGAGTTAATAGATAATTTGCAATTTTAGCCATGAGATTAGTGTCTTTAGCACAGCACAGATTGTTATGTTTCTTTCTCCAGTAGTAAAACCATTCACTGTTTCTCAATATATGCTCCCTCAGCATATAATTTGAATAATTAAAGAAAAAAACTACGGTTTTATTGATTTGCTAGTCACTTTTGCCATGTTCATCAAGACTAGTCATGAGGACAATGAAATGTTCTGGGGTTTCATTTTCCTCAGAACATTAGACATCTTGACATGGTTGACACAATTGAAGATCTTTCTATATAATCAGTGATTTGATAGTCCCTGGCTTTGTCAATTATGCAGCATGAGTCAGCAATAATTTTTCTCAGCAGTTTCTAAAACCATCTTGAACATCTGGCATCTCCATTTCCATGTAGGACTCCAATCTGGATTATCCTAAGCATTATTTTCCTAGGATGTGAAATCAAGGATATTGTCCGATAGTTTGCATATTCTGTGCAAGTCTCCTTCCTTTGGTATTGGTATATAAATTCATCTCTTCCACTGCATTCACCACATATGCTTGGTTAGTGTGGCTAGAACCTTTACATATTCTTCTGTTGTTTGCCATATATCTGTAGTTATTCCGTAAATTGTTAACAGAATAACAGAGTTGGAAGGAAGGGGAACTTCTAGTCCAATCTCCTGCTCAAGCAGAAATTGTTGAGTTCCAACTTGGTAATGCTCATCTAATGTAATTCTTTAGTATGTGAGGTTCTTGTAAATGGTGACATCTTGTAAAGTATATTGCATACTAAGATCTTTACCATATAGAATCTTTGATCTTTTTTGAATCAGTAGCTATCTGTTCACTAGTATTCCTTAGCATTCCAATCTAAAATTGGACTTCCTTCTGAGTTTCAACAGATTTTGGAAGACTTTCCTTTTCCTTCCCTATTTGTTTTAATCTTCAGTGCTTTTAGAAACTGACTATAGCACTTTTCCTTGTCTTTTCTATAAATTGTCTGAAATTCTATGTTCAGTTCCTTTCTGAGATTTTTGTCTTTCATGGCTTTGAGTTTTCTTTCCTTCTTGGTAATTTCAATGAATGATATCCAATTGCTTTGGGATTTCAAAACAATTCCTGATATTCTCCTTGAAAATAGTCTGTTGAAACAATGGAAGAAAAGGAAGGAAGGAATCAAGGAATCAATCCAATGTTGTTTGCCAGCTTCCCACAAAGAAGTTCAGTGGGGAAAACAGCAGGAGGTTAGAAGTCGATCAGTTTGCTTTTTGGCTGCCTGTGGTCATTCTGTTTCTGTATTTAGGTAAAAAAAAATACCTATGAAACATGACCCAATTGGTCTAGTTCTTTTTAAACTTATATTTAAATTTTCCAATTAAATGAGTACCAGATTGAGATTTAGAGGCCCAAAACTGGCAGACAAGTGTCTGTACTGCTCTGTGCTGTTGCTGCTGTTATTAAATCAGCTAGGCTGTGCTCAGGAGAGTTCTGAAGGCCCTAGCCCAATTCTTCAAGGAAGAAAAGCTTGTTATTAATTACCAACTCCCTAAAATAATAATTTCTTTTAAAATAGTAAGATTCAAAGATAATATGTGTAACTAGTGCATAGAACAAACTAAATGTTTCAGATATTTAAACTAACCATACCTCCTTGGTTGTAAGAAGAATGTTGCAGCAATTATAAGATTCCATTGGATACAGGGAAGACTTCATTCTAATTGCTAATAAATTTTTAATTGCAAAATTGGTAGCACAATTACTAGATAGAATATAATTAGGCCTATATTCCAATTTAAGACCATTTGACTTTTTTTCCAGTCAATTCCTCCTTTATGATTTCTAGATGTGATTCAAATGTTGTGTTCAGGCTAGAGCTTTGATTAATTGGAATCAAAGCCAGCCTTTGGCAAGCTAGTGTGGCTGAGGATCTTATTGGTTTCAACTGGACTGTTGCCCTTTCTAATATCTCACCATCATAGGTCATGAAAAAGGAACAACATTATGAACAAACTGAAATTCTGTGTTCTCTCTCTGTGCAATAATTGTTATTTTAGGATTACATAAAGTCAAAGAAGTAATAAAGCATTGGATTCAGGGCACGCAATGGCAAAATAACTTAAGCCAAACTGCAGTAGTATATTGGCTTCTCAGAAAAATCCAGAAAATTTATCTTGCAGTCTTATCTGTTTCACTTACCTCCCTGAAGTAGTAATAGTTCATTCTTAAGTGTCTGTTTTAATATGCTCACTTCAGCTTTTCAATATTATGAAGGATCATGCAAAATTTCCCCTCCCTAAATATAGTTATTACTAGAATTTCTGGAACTTCAAGAGGAAGCAGATAAAAGGAAATGCAACCAGGTGTTTGTTGTCTATGAAATGTATGTACTTTTGGAGCAGCAGTAGAAGAAAGGAAGAAGATTTGTTTAGTACTGAAATATTAAGCTGAAGCTTATGAGAGCATGGAGTAATCGGAATAGGATGGACTTTAGTAGGGGAGAGAAGAAAGAGAACAGATATAGAGGCATAGTATCCCTATAGATCATAAATATTTACTGTTTAATCAGGTAGACAACAGGAGAGTGTTCAATTTCAATTTCATATTGAATGAAATGGTCCAAATGTTCATTTTCCTGCTGATATTAGCATTAGCACTTAGACTTATACAGTGCTTCACGGTGTTTTATAGCACTCTGTAAGCACTTTTCAGAGTCAACATATTGCCCCCAACAATCTGGGTCCTCATTTCACCAACCTCAGAAGGATGGAAGGCTAATTCAACCTTGAGCAGGTCAGGATTAAACTCCTGGCAGTTTAATAATAAGAGAGTCAGCCTGCAATACTGCATTCTAACACCTGTGCCACCATGGCTCACAGTTCAGCACAGATTGAACTGCATATGGATATAAATAAAAATGCAGAAGGAAAGATTGCACCAGACTGGGGATTATGGAACAAATAAATTGACAGTGCTGGTTATAATTAAACTTGATAAGTGCAAAAAGTATAGGCAGAAGCAGTAAATTAAAGCTTATGCTTTAGAGGAAACTAAGTGTCAATGAACTGGAAGTCATAGAAGGAAAAATAGGAGGAATATTGGGAAACTGTTCTTTTTAAAGAGATAATTGGGGTTGAGATTTTGGAGGAGTAGAGCCAGAGTTAGCCATTAAAATGTTTTTGGTATCGGGTAGGGATTCTTGGTAATTTTATGGGTCAGAAATTAAAAGCAAAACAAAATTAAACAGGTGCACTTTAATTGATCACTCTTGACTATATCTTTTTACCAGTGGGGATGGCTAAAACAATAATTAAAGCAATCTTTTCTAAGGCGATAGCCTCTTAAATTCTAACAGTTGATTGTCTCTTAGTCTCTGGTTAACTAAGATCCACCTATCTGAAAAGCACTTAAAGAAATTTGGGATAGGCAAATAAGGGAGCTTCCATTTCTTGTTTTAAGGATTGTGTCTACATCAGGATCTCTGGCTTTTTTTCTCTTGTGTTAATTCTAAATGGTAAGCAAAATGTTTTGCTGTTTTATTATTTTGGGGTGTTAAAATAGAAAAATCAGAGACATATGATATCATTTAACTAACAAGCGAGAAGCAGTATCTTTATTTATTTACATCCATTATTTATCATACTGATCTTGAGAATCTGGGTGGTGTACAATGAAGTTGTAAAATGAAAGCAGCAAAAATCAAGTAGAACAAAGCATGTATGCAGGCCAGAGTCTTGACCTACAGTCCATCAATCAAAGCCAAACAAAGAAGTTTTATGGCAGTTAACTGCCAAGAAAAGCATATTCTAGATATTGAGGGCCAGTATACTGTAGATAAGGCATGCTGTCAAACCTGACTCTCCCATGCAAGAGGGAATCTGAAGATGGCCATACAATTTTGACAAGTAGTTGGAGTCAGGTATGGGGAATGATCAAGCTGTGTTCAGTGCAGAGGTGGGTTCCTACCAGTTTGGACCAGTTCTACTGAGTAGGTAGTAGGCTGCTGGTGACGTTGCAGAGGCGGTTCTAGTACGTGGATGCCGCCATCTTTTTTATTTTTGGGGGACATTTTTTTTTTGAATTTTTTCCGGGTTTTTTTCTTCTGCACTGTGCATGCATCGTCATTTTGTTTTCGACCTTTTTTTTTGTGGAATTTTTCAGATTTTTTCTACTGCGCATGCGCACACCCATGCGGCGCGCCCATGCACGTGCCCATGCGGCACAGGAGGCAGTGAACCAATGGCGAGGTAAGTTAGAACCCACCCCTGGTTCAGTGGAATTTTTATGTCTGATAAACCAAAATGGCTGTAGCCCTTGAGATAGGGAAGCGAAAATATTCTAGAAATACTTTCTAGTATTGTAGGATAGAATAATAGAACATTGAAACCTGTCAGAGTTTCTTTGTTCCATCTCAAACAAAACAAAATAAATGTGAGGTTATTTTGAGTGTTTTTTCATGCTTTCCTTGTTCTCAGAATGGAGTACTGTAGTCATTTTTGAAAGTTCCATTAGTGGATTGGTTATTCTCCATTCTGGTGGAGATAGCATCCAGAAATGGGTTGTCTTCGTCTGTTAGCCAATTAGACTGAGTCTGTCAGCTGTGAGGACACGCCTCCTTACCAACAGTGCCCAGCTTTTGACTCAGTCTCAGATAAAGACAGACATGTTTTTCCCCCCTGGTCAACAATTCCTGGATCTGTTTCTCCAACACAAGCTACAGCTTATATCATGGCAGACTTTTAGCCCAAACCCGCTGAGGGCCATGCTGTGGCAAACCTGATTACCTGGAAGTAATTCTGATGGGGAAGCGTGGAGCAACTTAGCTCAACGCCACTGACCCTTGGGCTGGGGAAATAACCGGCTTTTGGAGCTCCTCTGTGTCCAGCTTGACACGAGAACGTGGCAATCAGCTGAGGGAGCGCCAGCTGTCAGGTGAGGAAACGGGTTCCCGAAGAGCCGGACAATTGCCCTAGCCCCAGCCTTAGCCTCCAAAGGACTCAGGAGGCAACCGAGTCCCTACCCGATCTCCGAGCATATTCACAAACGCCAGGCTTTAGCTGCGCTTTAAGCAGCTGGGCCCAATTGGGGTGAGTCTGCTTGGTCAGGAACTGGCCATGGAAGCCAGGGCAGCTGCATTTGGCGCAGATACCACCATTTCGGCACAAAACCTGGCTTTCTTTGCCCACAAAGGTGACAATTTGGCGGGCACCTCTGGACAGAGGCCCATGGGCAAGAGAGATGCAACAAAGCTCTTAGAGCAGTGTGGATCCTCACACTGTGGCCGCAGAGTGAGAAGCTGTGAGGTGGCAAAATGCCATCTCTTTCTCCATAGAGGTGGATATAGCCTCCAGGATAGGGATTAACTCCGTCTGCTTGCTGACAGGACCGAGTCTGTAAAC
>JANHFT010002771.1:3081-23138 GCA_032467955.1 Pseudoxenodon macrops | reverse complement strand
GAACAATCCGATTGAATACTGAGGAAAAGGAAGGTTGTAAACAGCTATCCTTTCACCTTATAGTGAGACTGGTTGATTTACAGAGGCAACGGATCAATTTGGACGGTTATATTTTCACGCGACTTGTCCCTGTACTTACTGTCGGAAAGCCCTTGGAGCCCTCCATGCTCTTTTTGGGGTTTGTCCCTTCTTGGTTTTTGTCCCTTCTTTTTGGAAAGCCGAACTGGCGGAGCAATGAGCAGCAATCAACATGCTGCGGAAGCTTCTCTCCTTCTTGTGCGCACCCTCTCGTCCCCACCACAGCCGGTCGGGGGGGGGAGAGGGGGAGGAGGAGGTAAGCTGCTCATTGCTATGCCAGCCCACCTTTCCAAAAGGAAGAGAGAGGATCTCAGGATCACCATCCAGGTGCTTCAGGGCCACAGTTTTTCCATTAATGTTACTTGGAGCCATTTGTCACCAACAAAAAGGTTGCTCCATTTAGGTGTGGAGATAGACATAATTGTGTGTAAGGTGCATGAGATGAGTCTAAGGGAGTTGGTAGGTTGGATTAGATGGGAAGGTTCCGTGCCCCTGGCCCTTCACTCGTAACTCCTGGGCAAGATGGTATCCTGTGTTTCCATCATGCCTTGGGCACGCCTGCATGCTTGGTCCCTCCAATGGTTCCTCCTCCCTCACCAGAGGAAGGGCAGGAGCAATTCCCAGTCCAAAGTCAGGATACCACTGAAGGTAATCAGTTCCTTCCATTGGTGGACTTCCCAGGCAATATCAAAGGGAAGTCTGTTCAAAGAACCAGACCGTTTGACAATTATGACAGATGGCAGTCTCTTTGGCTGGGGGGCACATCTCCAAGCCAGAATGGCTCAGGGACAGTGGTCACAGGCACATCTGAGCCACAATATAAACTGGCTGGAACTCAGGGCGGTACACTTGGCCCTTAAGCAGTTCCAAGACATAGTGACATGTATTAATTCTGACCGACAATGTGGCCACTAAGGTGTCCCACTCCAGGACCCTTATTTGGGAGGCAGAACGACTGTGCCTCTGGGTGGAGAGGCAGCATTTATCGATAAGGGCAGAGCATATTTTAGGGGCCAAAAATTTGCAGGCAGATTGGCTTAGTAGGGCCACAGTTGATCAATTGGAGGACCTCTGTATCTTCCACCCTAATCGGGTGGTATTGCGGTTGGACCTTCCTTCATGGCCAAAGTGAACTCCTGGTTTCACAGACCCCAGGAGCTTATCTTGCCCAACTTCTGTCCCAGCCCAGTGCATGCCGTGGAGAAGAAGTAGTACAGTCTAGATGTGAGGAGGGTCCTCCACATTTATATTAAGAGGATTTCATCCTTCAGGAAAACAAAGTCACTCTTTGTGTCGTTCCAGCCTGCTTTCCTAGGCAACAAGGTCACTCCATTGACCATAGGCTGCTGGTCCTGGCGTGTATTGCCAAGACCTATGAATTACAGACCCTTCTACTGCCTAGAAGGATTACAGCCCATTCCCCAAGGAGTGTGGCCACAACAGCGGTGTGGGCAATACAAGCCTCTATGGAGGTGGTTTGTCAAGTGGTTACATGGTCTTTTTCATCCGCTTTCGTCAGACACCAAAGCTAGATAGCTACACCTCAGCTGAGACAGCCTTTGGCAGTTGGATCCTCCAAAGGGTACTTTCTGATCAGGGGACCTCGGACCAGTCTGCGATCCACACGTAAGGACAAACCAGCTTTGGTATGTCCCGTTCCTAGATGCTATCTCCACCACAATGGAGAATGGGCATTCGCCTTACCTGATACACTTCTTCTCGTTGGGTGGAGATAGCATCCAGTCCCACCCTTAGACATGGTCTGGTTCTGGGTCAAAGGAGAAGGATGGCAGAACAAGACACATTGATTCTGTCACTTCATCTTCGCCAAAAGCTGGGGACTGTTGGTAAGGAAGCATGTCCTCACAGCTCTGACAGTGTAATTGGCTAACAGATAAGGTCAACCCATTTTTGGATGCTATCTCCACCCAACGAGAAGGAGCATATCAGGTAAGACCAACACCTCTTCTTTCCTCACTCCCAAGGTCAGGTCTATATTCTTTTACAACAGTTTACAAATTCAGGCTTGTAGCCAAATTAGACATGCTTGGCAATTTTTGTAATGTTGTCTTTATGAGCATTTGGCCATAAGTACATGAATAATGAATGAAGTCTTCATTTCTTTAGGTTCACGAAATTTTAACGGGTTGTTATACACGATGTAATAGCTACATTGCTTAATATGTGTTTTCTATATAGGCATGTGTTGTTTATCCCATGAAGATATAAAGTAGATGTTGTCTTACAAATCTTAAAATCTCTTAATTTTAGATAAGCAACTGAACATACCTCATAAAACTGGTGGGGTAAGTATTTTGATGTAAGGGTGGAAACCAAACAAATTGAAGCTTTGTTGTCAATTTGAATTCACAGTCTTTATAAAAAATTGGTATGCGTGTGTGCTTCTCCAAATAAATATATTTGGTTTATATGCAATAAAATCCCTGAATGAAAATACAGAAATATCCAGCATTTGAAAAATGTGTCCAATTTGCTAACCTATACAAATCTAAATAAGATATAAGTAGTCTGTCATCCTGTGAAAATATGAAATTTGAAAAGTGTTCAAGCTTTCCTAAAAAAATCAGTTATGTAGGGAAATTTTAAATGATAATATTTTAAGAGATACCTGACCTACAGCCTTTTTTTCAAGCTTCACAAAGCCATTAGAAATAATTTCTGGACTTACCATTCATTTTTCAAAATATGAAGTAACTGTACATTTGTATCCAGTTCAAACAGTAAAACAACATAAGTTAGTATCTTATGTTTGATACAACAACGAATTTTAAAAAATGATAGAAAGCCGCATAACCTTTTAGCACTAAAAGTTATCTTCCAGTTTAAACAAGATTTTTTTTCACTGAGTATCAAAATAAAAATACTTCATTCTTCATAATGAATGAGAAACAATTTGGAAAATTCTGAAAGAGATCTTTTCAGAAGGTACCTTTATCTCTGAAGATGTGCCTTCAGTGAGGCGTCAAGGAATAGAAGGATGTCTAAGGGAAGAAAACAGCAAGTCCAAAGCATATACACTTTAAAAGCTTTAATAAAGTAAGCTAAGGATGCAAAGCACGGCTTCTGGAATTCTTTTCAAGAATTAAGACCTGCTTTGCTTTGCATGACTTGAGTGGGTTATAGAATAGAACACAATATTTGGCAACATTCCATGCTGTTATCCAGCTGCCTTTCCCAGGGGAAGCACTGGGATTTTTTTCTCTTCAGACCCTGCCAAATCCAGCCCAATTTTTAAATGCCACCTTTTGCCTATGTTTCTTTCCACACAGCATCTCTGTTTTTTATTTTTTATTTGAATTGATAATATATACTTTTATTCTTAAAGAACTTTTGTGCTAATGTAAAGTCCCAGGCCCCATTATATAATTTATTTCCAACATTCTGTTGTATTGGAAAGTATAAAAATATATCTTAACATACACATAAATATGTGACCCATCATAAGACTATATATATTGTCTTCTAGCTATATCTGGGCCTGGGTCTCTGTCCATCTGTCCCTCCCTCCCTGTGTGCATGTATGTGTGTATATGTGTTTGTGAGTCCAGTAAAAGTTGTCCTTGGACATGTATTTGGAGAAAAAGGCAGCAGCTTCTGAAGCAACTAGTTCACCTGAAGAAAAAAAATCAGCAGCTTTAATGATTCAAAAAGGGATATTCATACATGCTTTTCTGTGCTATGAAAACCTTATCTGAAGGATTCATATTGTTCTTGAACTGAATGTGTAATGCACTACAGTGAAGCATTATGAGCCAAGATAAGATTTAGTAGTTTTCCTCAGGCTGGGCAGACTCCTACCTTTGGATAGGTTTTAATATATCTCCTGTGTTCCCTGACACTTGCTAGTAAAGATGAGGAGGACATGCTGTTAGATGCAAAGAGCCAAATAGGTTGTCCATGTCTTTTAAGGATCAGCAACTAAAATTGATTCAACAATATCAAATAGAAACTTGGCTATCAGCTTTCTTATCATTGACAATTCTGACTCATATTAGAAGCAAGTGATATAATCTACTGAAACCTCAGCAAAACCATTGCACTAAGCTTCTGTGAGTACTGCTTCAATGAATAAGGGCTAATAATTTAACAAATTATTTTTACTTAGAAAAAATGTTGCTGTCTGAGAGTCTATAGATACATTAGGCTAGTGGAAGAGAAGAAAGATTTTATTGACATAAAGTAGGCAAAGGTATGGATAATGAACTGGACTTCAGGTCAGTTTTATCTTCACTTAACTTCTGTGCATAAATGAAATACTAGTTCAATACTGTTAAAATGTTTTTCATTAAAAAGATAGCAGACTTGAATATATTATATTCTGAATTGTATGTGATTTGCTTATTTTCAAATTTTAAATGATGTATTGTCTTTGTGTTAAAATTACTTATTTTAAATAAGGTTGATATTAGATCACTTTCAGTAGTTCCTGCTTCATTTAGACACTTAATAATCAAGCATCTTATTAAAAAAAAAAAAAGGTTATGGACCAATTTATAAATTTTTTATTATTGCAGTGAAGGGAAAGGAAAAGCACTTTGAATCCACTAGGGAATATTCCAGAATTCTTTAGCCAGTGCTATCCTTTCTTTCTGACTGCCTAGTAAATAAGTGATAGATTAAGTGCTGTCTAGGCAACTGTGGAGCTACTCATATAAAAACATACATTTAAAAGTTATATTTGTGAGAGAATTGCAAAATAGTTTAGAATCAAAGGACTGTATTTGCATAGCTACAAACTTGGGCACAAGTCCCAGGATTTGTAAAACCTATTCATGAGAATTGTAGATTACTCCATAATATTATTTGAGAAGTCTTCAATAAACAATTTTTTGACAATTCAAAGTAGAGTCTGAATAACTAGCGTAATGGATGTTTGTCTATGTCATTTTGTTTATTATTATTTGTGTTGAATGGAATGCATTTCTATTGCTCTGACCTGTCTGCATAGAGTTCCTATGATTTATTTATTAATTTTTATTTTCCCAGAGTGGTAGATCATATTAGGCATCTCTCCACTCAATTTTGTAGCCTAAAGCTGAAATTGTGGGAGCAAGAGGATTCCCATAGTTACTTATGATGCAAGATATGAAAATTTTTGAGTTTTGTTTCATTCCAAAGAGTTGTGTTTTGTGGACTCTTTGGTTTCATCATTTTGTCTATTTTTTTCTGTTTGAATTGTGCTGGCAATCTGTGTTTCAGTTAGCATTCTGAATTTTTAGAATACTTTGTCATTCTAAATAGAGTTAGTCATATTAGCTCAGCCTAGTTATATGGAAACTAAGTTGCTACTATTTAGAAACAAATGGCTGAGGATTTTAAAAAGTATTTGATTGTAAGGATTGGCGGTTTCATTTTTCAAGGGCAGTAGTTGGCAACTTTCATACAAATTAGAGTCATCTGCTAGTCCCAACTGTTTCCATGTAGTTGCCTTTTGCTGGCATTTTTAAAAAAAAGGAGCCTCAGTGCTAGAAGACATACATTTTTCCCTTAGATAAATCATCACAAAGAAAACATAATTCCTCTCCTCCACACCCCCTTCACTTTAACCAAGAACATGATATTTTGTTATGTAGCTCCCAGGTTAGACGTCTATCTAGAAATATTTATTCAATATTCTGGAGCAAAAATAGCTATAAAGGTATTTTTAAAATACTTTTAATTAAAGAAAATTGATCTGTTTTTAACTGGAATTTTTATAGTAGCTAAAACAACCTTTAGAAAGTAAGCACTTGCAGCAGGGTTTAAACTTGAAGATTTGTCTCTTAGAATCTCTCTTCAGTGCCTTTATTCTTTACTAAGAGATGTGAAATATTAAAATATATTTGACCATATTTAGTTTACCACCAATTGACCATAAGCATTTCCTTAACATCTGGGATATGGATGAATTGTTCCTGTAGGCACAGTTTGCATTCACAGTAGGGCAGTGAGTTCCTGCACTAATCATTTCAAGTTATTGTAGTTGAGAAATTTCAGTAAGAATAGAGGCTCATTTTAATCATTGAACATATCCTCTGCTATGGAAATAAGTAACTTTTTCCTGAGATAAGGAGCACATTTGCTAACTTCCACTCCTGTTTCAGTCACATACACTTAGGGAAAAAGTCTAGAAAATGTTTCTGGCTATTTTAATTTGCTTTGTTACATGCACTGGTGAACATGATGTGAAATTAAAAGTACCATAAAAACTTAAGTGCCAGGCAACTCTACTGAAACAGCCTTTAATGGGAGAACTAGCATGGTCATAAATCTTATTACACAGTTCTTAAAAGCAATTCAGGTATGCAGTAAAACAGGATTTTTGCTATTGAGAACTGAAATGATTAAGAAGAAAAGGAAACATACCCTTCAAACAACTAGTGTGCTATCTATTTTGTAATCTGGGAGACTTAAAATTGTGCCTTACAATTTTTTGTTTTGCTTTGTGTTTAATAAGTCTAGTAAAATATGATTCCACATTTTTCAATTATATACTGAACCATTATTAACCCTTAAGATAGAGCATTTGGTAGATCACTAGAAATATTTCTTTCATACATTGGAATCTCTCCAGAATTCATATAATGGTTAAATACTAAACAGGCAAAATTATTAAATGTGAATCTATTTTGTCTGTGTATTTATATATAGCATGACAGGATGAAAATGAGATATATAGACATTTGTATGCAACAAATATTGATGCTATTTGGTACCATTTTTGTATTAAGGAAGAAATGAAATTATTATAAGGTAGGTAGTTTGTAATACTGTATTGTTCATAAATTTAGTCTAAGCACAAAATCAGTGTCTAATCAAATGTAGGCTTAGATATCAAATCATATTGGAATGTATTATTAATCTGTTAATGCCAATTTTACAAGTGATGAATCCCGAGTTGGAGTGTTTAGTAGAATGCTAATTTGCATAAATACTTGTCTATGGAAGCTGCTGTTAAAGAACTAGAAATTGGAAACCTTGGATCATATATTGCAAATTGTCCGAAAATCTATCAGTAAGTTTCAAACTTCCATCCGTTTACCCTGTACTAGGGTAACATGTTTCTTTTGATTGAGAATAATCTGCTCTGTGGATATCATCCTGGAAAGAGAATTTAAGGAAGTGTTGCAAATTTTTGAAACAAAGTTGGAATATGCAAAGAATGTTTTGCAAACTATGTACTATTGCAAAATGTCTTGCAAAAACTACATAGAGCAGACTTCCTGGAGGACAAACTCATCTTTCATAGTCTGTATATCAGATTTATGCCGGCTGGACATGCTGAAAATGGTAGTTGAGCATATATAGAGTATCAGTTTGTTTGAAGGCACCTGAAGAGTTTACAAATGTGTCAGTGTTGTGTGATTTTACCTTCAAAAGCATAATTAATTTAATAAATTAGCATGAAGAAATACAGGTAGTCCTTGCCGTACGGTCACAATGGAGCCCAGAATCTCTGTTGCTAAGCAAGACAGTTGTTAAGTGAATTTTGCCTCATTTATTACCATTCTTGCCACAGTCATTAGGTAATCACTGCAGTTAAATTAGTAACACCATTGTTATGTGAATCTGGCTTTCCCATTGACTTTGCTTGTCAGAAGGTCACAAAATGTGATTACATGACTCCAGGACACTGCAACTCTAATAAACTCATACTAGCTGCCAAGCAGCCATGTTTTGATCATGTGATAGCATAGTAGAATATCAGTAGTGTCAAATTAGAGTATCAGTAGATTTCTCTGGAACAGTTTGCATTCTACAGTAACAGGTATTCAGAATTCTGTTCCTCTCTTGATCTTGGTGAGGTAATTTATGGTTAAGAAAAGGCAAGCATCAGGTAATGGATTTGATAATCTATTCATTTGTGATGTGTGGCTTGCAGTGTGAGGGGTGGAAAGTTACCATGAAATGTACCAGGTTAAAAATCTGTTCGCATAATATTCTCCATAGTAAGTTGAGATAGCCTCCAGGATGGGTTGTCTCGTCTGATCAGTTGATTGGACCGAGTCTGCATTTTAAAACCCCTCCTCCTTCCAGGACACGCGCAGATTTGACTCGGTCCACAGTTGGACAGACGTGCATGTCATCCTCTGAGGCTATCTGGTCAAACAGTTTTAGTCAGACTTACCTAATTTCCGAACATCGCATCGAAAACAAACTGAGTTTTCTCTCTCTCTCCCTTCTGGCCTTTTGAAAGGAAGCAAGAGATTGCTTATCTCAGCTCCAATCAGTGGCCGGGGCTCCGGCCGCGTGATCAACGTCTGGGCAATTAACATCATGACCAGCGCTTCTTCAATTCTTTCTTCTCCTTCGTCTCCGGCTCCTTCCCCTTTAAATGAACGAAAGACAGTTTTTTTGAGCTCGGGGGAGGTAGCGGACGCCAGCGACTGCCTTGCCATTTTGGATTGCTGCTGCTCCAATAGCAGTGTAAAGTGCTACAATGGTCTTCCCGCCATTCCAGCAGGCGCCATTTTAAGCTTCGTATTATCCTGCACCATCAGCAAAGATTGCCAGGCCCTCAGCGTAATCCGAAGCCTTGCGCTTCAAACGCAGTGATAAACAGCCTCTCTGAGGCCTGAGAACTGTTTAGAAGCCTCGCGCTTTACTTTGGCTGCTACTATACCTCCCTGACAGCCTACCTTAATTCAGAAGTCTCGCGCTTCATTGTTGACGGCAGCAGAGCCTCCCGATAGATTCATTCCTTCAGAAGCCTCGAGCTTCGCTTAGTGACAAAAAAAAAGGAAAGGGAGAAGAAATTAAGTAGCATTATCACGCCTGACTCTATTTCTGACCATATACATTACAGTTTCACTTAGTGACCCCAAAAAAAAGAATAATAATAAAAGGAAGTCCTATCAGGTGAGAGGACGCATTTAACATCAGGCGTGTCCAGACAGGTACCCTCATTGAGGACTGTCATTCAGAAGTCTTGCGCTTCATTGACCATCACTAAGTGAGACAATCACACAAAATGGCTGATAAATCGTCCCTCGCAAAGAATAAGAAGGGGAAGGGCAAGGACACATCCTCCAGGAAGAATGTCGGTGGCCAGTCTAACCCATCTGCATCCAAAGCCGCCTCCAATGTGACCTCTTCAGCATCTACCAGTGGTCATAAGGATAAGCCATCAAGGGCCACTGAGATGGACGAAAGTCGTCGGGACAAGGCTCTCCAAAGATTGTGCGACAAAACCCGACGGGACGGAGACAGAGCCTCCAGCGCTGCCCAACACAGCACATCCCAGGTGCTCCCAGTTTGTCTTCGGGAGCGGCTGACGAACAGCTGACCTTGGCTGCAACGACATTTGCACCTGACCAGTCCCTTCTCAGTCATCAACCCGTGACCTTGTCACCACCTCTCAGCTCCCGCCCACCATACCAGCACCGGAGGTGACATTCACCCCTACGGCAGCGGGCCTACGCCCAGAGAGTGGACCCGACATGTCCAATATCATTGCTGAGGCTGTTCAACGTGGTCTTGCTGCAGGCTTCCAACAATACATGGGATGTCCTGCGACGACTCCACATGCCCGGGCCTTCCCTGACAAGGAGATGGACTATTCAATCTGTGAGGAGGGCTCAGATGTGTCCGATTCAGACCTTCTCCCTCTAGACACTGATTGCCCTTCCCAAGTGGCAGACACAGAAAAACAAGGTGAAATAGCGCTTTCCGATGACGAAGGGTTTACCCCGGAACAACCCGCGTTTATGGGCTTGTTCCAACCAAATTTGTTCAATTCCCTGCTATTTAAGGCACAGAATTCAGCGGATCTGGGTACGCATAGTGGAGCTACCGCGGCCACGACATCCACCACAAATCCATTATTCACTGAGCCTACTGCAGCGGCCCACTTCATCCCGGCTCCTAAATTATTCGTGGATGTAGCATAGCGTCAATGGGTGGCCCCGGCTTCGGGTCCGGCGCCCACGCAACTGGACAAGAAGTTCTTCAATGTCGCCGCTAATCTCTCGCAGGTGCTCCAATTACCAGCAGTGGACCCTCCCGTAACTGCACTACATCCACCTACCAACTTACCGGGTGAGCCTGATGAACTCCTTCGTCCTGAGGACAGACGTATCGAGCAGTCTCTACAAAGGGCTCATCTGTCAGCATGGGCAATTCGTGCCTCCACCACGGCATCCTTCTTTTCCCGCACATCGGTCGTTTGGCTCCGACAATTACAGGAGAGGCTGTCTCCTTCAGATACCAGGGCTCAACAAGATATCAGCAAACTCCTGGCGGCATTGCAGTTCCTGGCAGACGCCACCTTGCATGCTTCACGATTCGCTTCCAAGGCCATTGCCTCATCTGTTGTCGCCAGACGAATGCTATGGCTCCGCCAATGGCCTGCTGATGCCAGGCACAAGTGGCGGCTAGCTTCTGTCCCCTACAAGGGACAGTCATTATTTGGGGAGGCCCTGGATCCCATTTTAATAGAATCCAAGGACAAAAAGAAGATTCTGCCGCACATGTCCCGGAAGACCTCCTTTCATCCGGCACCTTACTACCGCCGGCCTTCTCAAAGAGGGGCGGATTCAGGTGCGGGGGGATACCGGGCCCAGGGTACCTTTATGCCCAGACAGCGTCAGTACCAGTACCAGGATAGATACCAAGATAGGCAATATCAGGATAGGCCAGCCAGGGGCAGGTCTTTCCGCCGGCCCTTTCGAGGGGGGGGTCGACCCTACCGGCGCGCCAAGTAATTTTGCATCCGACACTCCCATCGGGGGGTGTTTGGGCCTCTTCGTCGACCGATGGGAGGAGACCATGTCGGACGCCTGGGTCAGGGAAACTATTCGGCATGGGCTCCCCCTGGAATTTCTCTCCTACCCTCCGAGGTTTTTTCTCCCCTGTCCAGTATCTAAATTACGGTCCAAAAAGGCCCTCATGGACGCGGCCATTGCACACCTCCTTGAAATTCGAGCCATACAAACGGTTCCCCTGGACCAGGTAGGACAGGGGTTCTACTCAAATTTGTTTCTGGTACCCAAAGCCTCGGGGGGGTGGAGAGCCATTCTAGACCTTAAACGCCTTAATAGGCACCTGCATTTTCGCAGGTTCAAAATGCAATCCCTACAACTGATTCTTGGCAGCATTCGGGGGGGCGACTTCCCCGACTATTGACTTGACAGAGGCCTACCTGCATATTCCAATTCAGCCCGACCATCGCAAATTTCTCCGCTTCTGTTATGCAAGTAGCCATTTTCAGTACAGAGCATTACCCTTCGGCCTCTCTTCCGCGCCCAGGGTATTCACCAAGATATTAGCAGCTCTAGCAGCCCACATCAGGACTAAACCTATTCGTCTCCTCTGTTATCTGGATGATATCCTCATCCTCTCTTTTTCATTCGATCAGGCTAGGCTAGACCTCAAGGTAACAGTGGACCTCTTAGAGGAGCATGGCTTCTCCATTAACATGGAGAAGAGCCAATTCAACCCTTCTACACGCCTACAACATCTAGGTGTGGTCATTGATTCCCTTGAGGGTAGGGTTTACTTGTCACCCGATAGGCAAGTGAGTATCAGAGACATTGTGGCTAGGGTCCAACGAGAACGTAGGGTTCCCATCGCCCTGCTCTCTACCCTCCTGGGAAAGATGGTGTCGGCTATAGCCATCACACCTTAGGCGGGTTTACATGCAAGGATGCTACAATGGTTTCTATTGCCCCTCCAGAAGTCGGGCCGCAACAGATCACATTCCCGAGTGATGGTTTCCCCAGCGGTCTTACGGTCCCTGAACTGGTGGCATTATCCAGCAGTGTCCAAGGGATCCCTGTTCCAGGAACCCCACCGAATGACCGTTACCACGGATGCGAGCTTCTCGGGGTGGGGGGCGCACTCCCGATCGAGCATGGTGCAGGGACTGTGGTCCCAGACCGATCAGCATCACAGCATCAACTGGTTGGAATTACGGGCAGTTTACCTGGCACTGCGACAATTACGGCCCCTCGTGTCGGGCAAACATATTCTCGTCCTCACGGACAACACATCAACCAAGGCGCACATCAACAGGCAAGGGGGCATCAGGTCCAGATCACTTCAGGCGGAGGCACTGAGGATCGGCCTTTGGGCAGAGCGCAACCTGTCCCTCACCGCGGACCACATCTCCGGGACGGACAACACAGTAGCAGACCGGCTGAGCAGGACATTGGTCGACCATGCGGAGTGGAGTCTAGACCCAGCAGTCTTCAGGGCCATAACCCTTCGATTCGGCCTTCCAGTGATTGACCTCTTGGCAACATTCACTCTCTAAGACATTTCCACCCACTTTGTTTGGGGGGGAATGGGTCTTATAGACCAAAAAATACGGTAACTTTTGGTTTTCATAGATTACTTTTTTTAAACGGCGTATGTTTCATGATATGGGAATCATAAAATAATAAATCCTTCCCTACCAGTATTTAATCTCTCAATCTTAAAGGAATATAATTGTATAATTAAACTTCAAGAATATATTTTTGTTTAGAAGAATCGTGCAGAACTATCTGGGAGGGCAGCTGATGTTTTACAAATTTGTACTCATATTCTGAAAGAAGAAAAATATAGTTTAAATATCAGTGGCTGAAAAAGTGCCCAACAGAATGGGAACTTGTGTGGCTATAATAGTAGCAGTAGCTGTTGTTTTGAACGCATACTAATATTTATTTCAGGATAGCAAAACAAACGGGCCAATTGGAACAATATCCCAAACCAAAACATGACAGAGACAAAGGAAAAGAATGCTAATGCTGTTCTGATTATTTCTGTTATTGTCTCCAGTGACAGGAAGTGCCTAGCAAGGTATGTATAGATCCATTTGGGGTTTATTTAATGAGTCTTTGAATCAGAAATGGTGACTTACTCCTCTCAATACATATAAGGAAAGGAGCCAAAAAGTGTGACTTCGTATAATGATTTAGTCCAGGAAAGAGCTAAAACCCTTGATTTGGATAACAACACAAAAATTTTGGAATATATCATAATTTATTAGCTGTGCCTCCTTGTTAGAGGGATTAGTGTATGTAAATGTGTTAATTATTGCAGTATATTTTCTTAGGATGTCATGTAAACTACCTTAATATGACTAGAAGTGTTTATTCCTGGGATCTCCAGAAATATTTTGAGATTAGAAGTAAATTTTCAGAGGTTTATGCTAACTTTCAGTCAGAATTTGCCTTCATGTCACGTAAAGCCATTATATTTTGTTCTGCCTTTAAACTATCAAAGAATATATTTTGGCTTCATTCTTTGTGACATCACTTCAAATACTTGAAAAATGCTATCATATATCTGCCTCCAGTACCTCTTCAGAAGACTTCAGGCCCCTAATTAACGTTGTCTGCTGTTTGTGTTTCTTCATATATCTATGAAGCTTTTTAAAAATATAATGCCCAAAAGATTGTTTGGTACTTAAAGTGGAGTCTAGCCAATAGAGAATATAATAGATTCTAGAACAGTGATGCATGCCAACACACAACTCCCCTAAAGCGCACTGCACTGCGCATGCAAGCCCCCCCCCCCAATTGGGTCGTTTTTTGCCCTCCAGAGGGTTCAGGAAGCTTCCCTGAAGCCTCCAGAGGGTGAAAAAAGGTCCAATGGGACTTACATTTTGCCCGTTGAACTGTTTTTCATCCTCCAGAGGCTTCAGGGAAGCCTCCAGAAGGCGAAAAATGTCCCTACGGGCAAACCGGAAGTTTGGAAACGAACTTCCAGTTTGCTTGTTGGGCCCTTTTTACCCTCCGGAGGCTTCAGGGAAGCGTCCTGAAGCCTCCGGAGGGTGAAAAACAGCCAAAAAGCAGCTGGCCAGCGTGCTAGAGCTGACCGGGCAAGCACCTTATGTGCCCTCAGAAATGGCTCCATGTGCCATCTGTGGCACGCATGCCATAGGTTCGCCATCACTGTTCTAGAATGTTATTTCTTGTGTTTTGGAAACTATGCTTATATTGGTTCACCCTAATGTAACAGTATCATACATTTTATTCTGTTCAGCTTAAATCTATTCAAACAGAAGTATAACTGTCAAATCAAGTATTTTACATTCTATACCTGTGCATTTGTTTCCTCTTTCTTATTTTTAGCCTATATTAAAACAAATGATTAATTTTAATTTTATTTCTGCTTTTTTAGGGTATTAGCTCTTCCATCTAAACTTTTATCAGAACCAGGAATTTAAGGGCTTATAAAAGGCTGCCAGGTTCTTTCTGGGCCAACAAAGATAAAATGTTGAACTGGAAAAAAATAGTATCTAGATCAGCCAGAATCCTTTTCTTCTATATGAAGATGATGTTGTGCTGCAAAATCAGAGGCCAGGATATCACCAGTTTCATTAATTCAGAATTTTAGTTAATATAAGTACATACCAGTCTCCAGAGAACTTAGCCCAGATTTCAGTCTTAACACATGATTGGAAACACACTGAGATATATATAAAGAGTCTTTTTTTTAAAGGACTGAACTACTTCAGTGAGAGTTATGTCATGATTATGGCAAAAGTATGTGCTATATCCTATTCCAGATAGCTCATAATCTTGGCTCTAAAAGTTTTTATGGCTGCTGGAATTGGTTATTTCCAGCATAAGAGACAAAACAAAGGAAGGTTATGTTGAAAGACAAATCTCATCAGTAGTGAATGGATTTTTAGATTCAGTGCTCCCTAAGCGTAAGGGATGAGGAAGCAAGGGTGGGGATTGGAGAAGTAAGTGGAGTATGATGGGAAATGACAAAGGACAACAATGAGAAACCAAGAGACAAGCTACCTGCTGAATTTACTTTACTGGATAATGAAAAAGCTCATTCCCCCTATCTCTCTATGATTCCTGACTTGGATTCAACTCATTTCCCAGGCAGAGTAGCTACAAGGACTTCCTTTGGAAGGAAGGAAGCGAACCAGAGGCTACTCAAGTAGAAGCTGTTTATATACTGTGACTTGAAGTTTATCTAGATTGTTGCTGAGAGAATAAGAACATGTCTTAAACTGCTGCCTCCAGAACAGTTTACCTACTTCGATAGACATTTTATTTTGAATATTGCTTTGAATTTAGTTTAAACTAATTAGACTCCAAATCTGTTTTGAAACTTGTCCCAAGCTCTCAAGGATTGGAGCAGAATACACTTAACAGATTCTATACAGTTTTGGAAAAAACAATATTTGCTTCCTCTTATATGCCAGGCAACTCCCAATTTTCAGTTTACATGGGTCTCTGCCACAAATATCTTCCAAAGTATTGGGCCTAAGTAATAATGACCCTATGTTCATTTGAGCTATCATCTTCAAATTTGATAAAGTTTTCTATGTGCCTCATCCATCCTAGTACCAAAAAATGTTGTTCAAGGCTTCACTTTAATTAAGACAAATGTGCTAGTGTTAACATAACTTCATTATGAAGTTGAATACAATGTTTATTTTATTTATTTGTATCCCACCTTTATTATTTTACAAATAACTCAAGGCAGCGAGCATATCCAACATATTTCCCTCCTCCTCTTTTCCCCACATCAACAACCCTGTGAGGTGGGTTGACCTGAGAGAAAGTGACTGGCCCAAAGCCACCTAGCTGGCTTTCATGGCTAAGTCAGCACCTGGTTTTGTGGTTTCTAGCCTGATTCCTTAACCACTAGACCAACCTGGCTCTCTTTATATAGGGCAGAGTATTTTGTCCTAAAATAGGAAGGCAATAAGGTACAATAGCTAAATTATATGAGACTTTTAGACCATAACAGCCTGAAGAATAGTGGAGAAATAGCCTGCAAACTGTTCTCATTCAGTCTCTTGAAAATAAAATGGTACAAAAGCCAAGAACAATGTGTGCCTTAATACAAAATAATGAGAGACAGACTTTGTAGTCAGTACTATAAGTCATATTGAATAACATCTGTAGATACAGTATCTTGCTCTCTGGTATATTTAAATCATCTTTCCCAACTTTACCTTACCAACAGCCAAAGTGATGTAGTGAATTAGGTTTAGGAGGCCTCAGGTTCAAGGCTGCTCATAATCATAGATACTCACAAGGTGATCTTGGATTAGTGACGAGTTCTCAAACCAGCCTGCCTCATAAGTTCTTACAGGGATCAAAGAAAGAAATTCCTGTGAACTCTACCTTGAACAGTTAAAATTTGTATCTCTTTTAGTTTTAGGTAAATATAACTTTTAATACTGGCCAGATTTAAAGATTTAAATTGTGGTATGATTCAGTGGCCTTGGGTTTGGGGGCCCTTTGAACCCAAGAATTTACCATTTGTGGTGCTGGCTGGGATAGCACTGCCCTAAACTGTGTACAATATGGGGGTCCTTCTGGATCTACGATTCCTGCTCAAAGGGCAATTGGCAGTTGTAGTTAGGAAAGCCTTTATGCAACTTAGTGTTGTATGTTAGTTTTGCCCATGTGGCTATCCTTGGTGCAAAATGCAGTGTCATGCTTTTAGACCTGCACGCTACACCTCTACTCTGCAGTCTGCATTGGTTTCCATCTGCTTCTGAGTTCAATTCAAGATACTGGTTATGACCTTTAGAGCCCTACATGGCATGGATCCTCTCCCTAGTTATTCCCCAACCCAACATGAGGAACAAGTTGCAGGTACAATTTGCTAAGGGGCCTTGTCTGGTGGGAAATAAGAGGAGAAATGTCTGTGTATTAGTACCCACGCTTTGGACTATCATCCCTCCGCCTGAAGTGATATTGGTTGCAAGGCCCTTAAAACCTTATTGTTATTGGGCATGGGGATCCTGTAGAAGCATGGAGCCTGCTAAATTATTATTCTGTTTGTACGTTTCAGGCCAGTATTCAGAATGCATTTTCCTGTGTTTTTGTTTTACTATAGTTTTAAATATTTCATGGCAATTTGCCATGGCCAACTCACTAGGGCCATCTTTCCGCAGCCAACCTGGCATGGCTAGTTTGCAACGGGACAGCTCGCCACGGCCAACTCTACATGGGATAAATGTTATCCACCATTGTTTCTTTTACCTTATTTTTATTTCTGTCAATGGAAATAAGATTGAAGAAACAGTGACAAATAACATTTATGCGTTGAGTTATCCTGTGGTGAGTTGGCCTTTGGCAAGTTGGCCCATTCCATGTATATTGACCATTGTACTAAAATTTAATCAGCATCTGATTATTAGCCTCATACTTAAGTAGTTATACTCATAAATAAGAGCAGAATTGCCTGTTTTTCTATATGTGTCTGTTACTAAATTTGGTTTCACATATCTAAGACTCAGTTCAAATGCTTGCCTTTCTTTTTATGCTTGATTTTATTTAAATGCCTGACCTTCCTCCTTCATATAAAACTGCTTCTTCATTTTATATTGTTATGCACAAAAAATGATTTTAAAAGCTTATCTATTCCTGAAACTCCTTATGCAATATCAAAGAACCCAACTTACAAAAATGCAGAGGCTCTTCTTTGAAGTACATATATGTGTGCTTTTAAAAATTTAAATCTAACATTTAAAATGTATGACTTTTTAAAGACGGTTTAATTCATTTCTGAGGATTAAGATCAGATGGAAGTTTTGACCCAGGTAATCATCACCAGTTGTAATGAAGTTGTTTGCGTATTCTAAATTATACAGCTGCCTGTCTAATATATATAAATTGCTTACATGTACATGCATGGTTTGCAGACAAATACAGCAATGTAAAAGAGACCCAATGATATTTTAAACGGGTGAAATTCAAAAAAATTCCCTACCAGTTCTGTGGGCGTAGCTTGGTAGCCGTGGCAGAGGAAGGATATTGCAAAATCCCCATTCCTACCCCACTCGGGGGCCAGCCAGAGGTGGTATTTGCCGGTTCTCCGAACTACTCAAAATTTCTGCTACCGGTTCTCCAGAACCTGTCAGAACCTTCTGAATTTCACCCCGATTTTAAAATAAAAAATACAAGACCATATAAAAGGTTGTCATAACTTTCATAACGTTAACAGCCAGTTACATTTACCAATAGCATTCAATATAGTTATCGTGGTCTCCACTGCATTCCTAGATCCCGCATACCTGTTGGCAAAACCATGGTTTTAGAATATTTCAAAAAGTCAGCAGGGGCAAACTAAATGCCAAGGGGATAATGTTCCATAGGGCACATGCCATGGCAGAAAATATATTAGTAATTAAGTATGTTTTGGAGATGGCAGTATATTGTAGAGTATATAGGGGAGCTATGCTAGGCCTACTTCATTTTTCAAGGAAAAAATATATTAGGGAAGTTATACTTCAGTTCTGCAGTGAATATACTCCTCCATTTCGATATTTAAATTTCCAATACAATTGCTTTATGCTTTCTCTGCCTCTTTCAGTCATACGTTTTGATTATGTTCATTGTAACTGTTTTTTCTTTTGTATATTATATAATCTTCTTCATTTTTTCTTCATTTTTGCACTAATAATTTTGTTCCATATATGATTGTTCATATGCCTTGTCATTTAATCATTTCATGAAGCACCCTTTTTCATACTTCATAATCATCACCAAACATTTTAGTGGCACTCTGTAACTTACTCCTTTTTATTCTGTTTCAAATTGTGTCCGCATCCTTTTTCTTTGTGTCCGCTTCATGCTTTTCATCCAAAGTGTAATTATTTTGTACTAGATTTTCAAACAGAACTTGTCCTCTGGGTGATAGATTTTAAAAAGCTGTTATTTATCGGCTATTTGTAGCAAAGATTCAGAATTATTGATGAAAGTTATAGAGTTTGTAGATATAGAATTGGTTGGATTCTTCCTAGCTAATAGCAGATGTGAAAGATCCAATGAAAGGTAGTTGTCCTGTTTCCACATCTCTAATTCATGGAATGTTTTTAAAAGCATAACTGAATAAGCTTTTAGAGTAAAGTACTATTAATTTTTCCATCATGTGTGTCTTTCTAATAAGGAATTGAGACAAGGGTAGATCGTGTGTTCTTTTTAGAATTTTTTTATAACTAATTTAAACTCTGGTGAAATCTGAACAAATAAATTCCTGAAAGGTTTTGCATATTCTAGTTTATCAGATAACGTAAGTCGATTTTTCTAAATTTGTAGAACACAACTGTCTGAGTGTGCTTGTTTTATGTTGGCATTTCCAAGCTGGAAAAGCCAAGGTCCCTTATTCTTTATCTTTGAAAACATAATATATGCTTCTTTCGTATTCAACATGGAAGTATTTTATAGTAGATAAGGCACTGTGGTAGAAACCAGGAACCTTTGAGTTCTAGTCCTGTCTTAGGCATAAAAGCCACCTGGGTGTCTTTGGACCAGTCATTCTCTTTCAGACTGATGTACATCATCAGACCCGGAAGATGAGCTATTCGGTCAATTCCTGCTGCAAATCATGGATCAATGGAACACTTGGTTGATCCAAGAAAAAGAAAAAAAGCAGGCCCTGCACTTGCAGAAAAGCACTAGGAAGGAAACCATTTGAGAATTCAGGATTATATTAAGGGCTCTTTTGGTTGGTTCAGTGGATTGGAAAACAACACAATTGAGTAGTCATAGGATAGTATATTAACTTTTATCAGTAGTAAAATTAGGGTTAAAGAGCAATAGGAATGATCAGCAAAGATTACCCTTTCTCTTTAATTAGAGTAAAAGTCTCCTAGTCCCTCAAAATGATTGAGGGGACCTGGAGTTTGTATACCCTACTAGATCTGATGTGATGAGCAAAAACAGATAATTCCACAACTTGGCCTATGCCATGGAGGGCTTTAAAAGTAATAACCAGCACCTTGAATTGTACCTGAAAGCACATTAGGAAACAGTGTAGCTCATATAGCAGAGATACATGAGCAAACCTTGATGTTCACAGCGCTGTGTGCTCTGCTGCATTCTGGACCACTTCAGCTTTCATCTTCACCATTAAAAATCTGAACCTATCTAAAATTGGATAGAGAAAAATCACCCTTCTTTTCCTTGGCCATCATCATCTTTTTGTTGATCCAATTTGAGGATTGGAGTTATCTGGGAGTCTAGGAATTCTCAGGTCATTAAAAAAAAAGTAATTATAATTGTAATTTACAA
>JANHFT010002770.1:154139-167454 GCA_032467955.1 Pseudoxenodon macrops | reverse complement strand
GCTTCCTGGGCTTTAGTGTTGCAACCTCCTGAGTTCTGTGATGTAGTGTCATGAGCAGCTGGCTGTGATGTACCATCATGGGTTTTGGTTTGGCTCCGGATTTGAGATCTTACCCTGTGTTCTTAACTAATTTATTATAGTAATAATGCATTTTAGATGTTGTATGAAAAACCTAACAAGAAAAATAGATTTGCATTCACTGATCTTTTCTTAAAGAAAAGACGTTTTTTAAAAGCCCATCAGAATACACCCCTGCAAAAATGGACTGCAGTTTGCATTTCTGGTCATAAGTAAAGTAGCAACATACCAGCAGAAAAATTAGCCATATCTCCTAATTAAGAAAACTGTTCACATTGCAAACCTCAAGGCCAAGGACATCAGATGGTATCCAAGAAGTCCCCAAGTTTCACCCAGAATCTCTTTGTGACATAAACGTCCATATAATTTGTTTGCAAGTCAATTCATTCTAAACCAAACTTCTGACACATTTTTGATTCTCTGTGAGATATAAATAGCCACAACAGCTGTTTTTAAAAACAATTGCTGCAGTTTTTCCCATCGCCTAACCTTGAATGTGTGCACAATTTGCTCTTTTGACCTTGCTAGATTTTGTTTTTCTGCCTACACAAACGGTTACCCTGATTATCAAGGCAGATGTGATACAAGATTAATATGCTGGGGAAATGTGTGGAAAAACTATGAATATGGATAATTGTGCAACACTGATTATTCAATACAGTTTTACATCAACTTCGTAAACATTTAAAAAAATGCTCAGGCAGCCACAAGATAAAGTGGATTCATTTTATTTCAGTTAAAAGAAATACCGTTTTTAATAATATCCCTGAAGAGGGATGAACATAAGGATGAAAATAGTATCCCTGAAGAGGGATGAACAGTAGTTCAGCTTTTATGTCTATTGGTGTTAAGCTACATAACGTAACTGATATTTTGTTATTATCACAATTGTTATCACAAAAGAAGATCCCTTTTGGATTGGACCAAAGAACTAACAGTGTCCATCCGTTGAGGTAACCAAGGTGAAGAAACAGACACTGCAGGGATTCCAGAAATGCTGCTTTATTCTTGTAAGATATATTAAGAGACTCTTGAGAATCTTCTTTAAGGACAACAGGATCAGAATGGGACTGTTGTTGTGTCTTTCTCCTTCTTTCTAACTTCTATAACCTGATTAATTGCTTTATGTCCCTCACCTCCTGTTAAGGTAAGAGTTCAATTCCTCTACAATCAAACTCAGATTCCTGTTTCCCTTTAATCAAGGCCAAGCAAATGCCATTCCTTTCTCAGCTCTCCAGAAATCATTAAAACCACTCATAAATGTATAATTATTTTTGACACAACTTCACTTAATGTCAGGTGTGCCTCCATTCAAAATCCAAGAAAGGAAGACCCGAACTCCATGTTTATAGAGAATGGTACTTTTACTGAATATGGACTGATAGCAACCAAAGCAAAGCAAGAACTGAAGCTAAAGGCGCGAAAAATTACAAAATTAAAACTTTCCCAAATCCCTCGTCCCAAGGACCCTAGCTGAATGTCCAATCCGCAGATCTCCACGGTGTCATGTGGGGTGCCTCTTCAGGCCTCTTCAGGTGGAGCCATCCATCTGGTATGCTGAGACAGTTGACCTTGAAGTGGTTATAGACCGCCCATTCAACTGCACAGCAGAAGATGAGGACATTGCTTACCTTCCCCCAACACGATACATCTCCTCCAGCACACTTCCCAAATCAATCCCCCTCCCCCCGTTTCTATGGCAACCGACAGCAAGCAAGCATCTTGGAGGCTGACACTGAATATATATTATTTTTATTATAATTTCCTTAAATATTTTATAATTATATATGATTTTTATTAAAACTTTTTTAAACAAAAAGATAAAAACGAATGCAAACTAATCATCACTCTTATTATTTGCCATTGCTATGATCCGACTGTCAGTTATATTTGAAGAAAGCAAATCCTGGCTACCAAACAGCAAAACTGCTGAGAAAAATCTCACATTTGCTTTACAGCATATGGATGATCTGAAACTTTATGAAAAAAATCAGAAATCAAAATCTAATCATTGTAAGAATTTTTAGCACAGATATAGCAAGGCAATTTGGCATAGATAAATGTGCTACAATAGCAATAAATTGGGGTAAAATAATGAATAATAATTGAATTGAAATGCCGAATGGCAAAACAATCAGCAAACATCAGAATGAAAGCTTACATTACAAGTATCTTGGCATTTTACAGTTGGATAACATCAAATGTGGACAGGTTAAATATGCGATTGGTAAATAATACATCCAAAGAGTGAGAAAATTGCTAAAGACAAAAACTTTGCCTTCAAAGACAAAGACAATATCTTCAACATTTTCAAAGACAACCTCTTCAAAGTAATAAATTCCCGTGATACAGTACACCACTGGAATTATTAACTGGACACAAACTGAAGTGGACAGTTTGGACTCAAAAACAAGAAAACTGATGACTATTCACTACAACATCCCCATCACTATATTGATATTGATGCTCTGCAGAATTGGAGACAGAGATTTACTTCAAGTCAAACAAACTCTCAAAAAAGAAAATCATGCATTGGCTGATTGATTATGTGAAAGCATTGTTGCAAATAAAAAAATGGAACTTACTGAATGTACAAAGGAAACAAAACATGGATATTGAAATAATAATGCAGAATAATGGCAAGGCAAAACATTATACAGTCGGTTTCTACAAAAGATTGAGGGGCAAGTGACTAAAGATAAAACCTGGCAATTGCTTACAACTGAACCATTACTAACATAGTCTGAAGGCTTGGTTTTGGCTGCTCAAGAGCAAGCTATTCAAACCAATGCAATCAATACGAGAACTAAAAATAATAATCAAATTATTCAGTGTAGATTGTGGAAAGGGGGAAAAAAGCAGTAGATCATATACTGAACCAGAGGTGGGTTCCTACTGGTTCGGACCGGTTCTACCGAGTAGGTAGTAGGCTGCTGGTGATGTCACGGAGCTGGTTCTGTTGCTCCATGGGCGCCGCCATCTTTTTTTCTGATTTTTTTTTTAATTTTCGGGGTTTTTTTCTTCTGCGCATGCATCGGCACTGCGCATGCGTCAACATCTTGTTTTCGGTCTTTTTTTTGGAAAAAAACAATTATTATTTTTTTCGGACTTTTTTTTTTCTTCTGTGCATGCGCAGAAGCTGAATTTCCGACACTACGCATGTGTCGTCATCTTGTTTTCGGACTTTAAAAAAAATATTGGGGGCTTATTTCTACTGCGCACGCAGCGCAGGAAGCAGCGAACCACCGGCAAGGTAAATTAGAAGCCACCCCTGGTATGAAGTACAAAAAAAAAACCCTCTGCTGCAATAATAGCATCTTTTAAATGCCCTGTCTGCTGTTATAAAATAATCAGTTTGACTGATGAGCATTCTCGTTAAACCATTGTGTGTATGCATGCTTAACAGTATCCCGTGAGACCGTAAATCAATAACACTTTCATTTGCCATGACGATATATATCCTAGCTCAATGTACCATTCTTCTCCCACGGTGGCAAAGGCTGTTTTAGCTCCAGGTATTAATGTGATACTTGGGGGATAGGAGGAAATTTGTTGCATGCTACACTGATTATGACATATTAGTGAAAACAAGCCCTCTGTAGAGTATCCTCTTTTTTTTCAAAAAATCAGATGCAATACTTCTAATCCCCTATCACTTTTTGCTTATTTCCAAAGTTGGATTTTCCTAATGTCTGAAACAGCCAAATTCAAAAGCTGACAGAATGTATATAAGCTGGGATGAGTCCTAATTCAATTCCTTCTTTGTAATCACTTTCAAATCTGATACATTTGAAGCTTTAAAATTTAGTAGGCCATCATAATTCAATTCTAATCCCATATTGTTACATGTCTCCCCTTTCTCCTATCACTGAATCCAAGAATACTCAGATTCTCAGTAGCTGTCATCTTCATTTATTGAAAACAAATCTATACCATCTTAGCAGCTGCATGTTCTGCTTAAGTACCAACTGAAGGGCTGGTTCTAGTTGAAAATAATTTTCAGGATTAATGTAACCTTACAATAAAATAAGATTAGTTCATCTGGTGTGCTTCTGGTCTGATGTGCTTGTCTCACTGGGGGCTTTCAAGAAGAGACTGGACAGCCACTTGTCAGAAATGGTATAGGGCAGTGATGGCTAACCTTTTCCTGCTCGGGCGCCAAAAGGGCGCATGCACGTGCCCACACCCATAATGCAATGCCCTCCTCCCCAAGCATGTGTGAGCTCCCCCCCTGCGCATACACGCAGGCCTCACTGCAGCCTTCAAACTTCCGGTTGACCCGTTGGGCCGTTTTTCACCCTCCCCAGGCTTCAGGGAGCCTTCCTGAAGCCTGGGGAAAGTGAAAAATGGCCCAACGGGAAAGAGGAAGACTTCAGAAAGCCTTCCTTAAGCCTGGAGAGGAAAAAACAGCCTGCCTCTCCCTCTGGAAGGCCGAAAATCATCTGGCCAGCACACACATGCACACTGGAGCTGACATAGAGCAACGCTTCGTGTGCCCTCAGATATGGCTCCACATGCCATCTGTGGCACACGTACCATAGGTTTGCCATCATGAGTATAGGGTCTCCTGCTTGAGCAAGGGGTTGGACTAGATGACCTACAAGGTCCTTTCCAACTCTGTTGTTCTGTTAATCTGCCTCATAAAGATGACATCAATCTTGCAAGACTGAAAATATTTTTTCTCCTTTTTAGGTTCCTGAAAACTAGGGAGGGTCCCTCTGAAATGTTTCCCATGCAGTTCTCTGTAATGGGAACAAACTTGCTGTACCGGTATGTGGGACTGACCTTAGAGTCATGGTGAAGAGACTCAGCCAAAGGAATGATCAGATAACAAGTAGCTAGCCACCAGCAGGAATAGGGGCAGGACAAGTGGCTCAGATACTATTAGTTTCTTGGGCTATGAAGGTAAATGGAGAAGTCTCGTTTCAGATGTGCAAGATTCTGTTACAATAACCTTACATGAGGTAGAATTAGCTTGTCAGGCCATGTTTCTGCCTGGTTTGCCTCACAAAGTTGACATCAATCTTTCAGTGTGAAGGTACATTTCTTCTCCTCATCCCAGCTAGGGTGGATCCTTCCGAGCCTCTTGCCCTATCCACATTTCTACTTCAGGCTGTTACCTTTTATCTTTTATCAATTACCTTTTATCTGACCATTCCCATAGCTGCTTCTCTTTGCTCTGACTCCCAAGGTCATGCCCCACTACAAGTTCTTTAGATCCTCTGCTCATCATCCTGGCGACTGTTCAGTATGACCTTGCTGAGTGGAAATCTACCAGGAGCAAAACCTTTTCAAAGTGATGGGAGTTTTGCAAAATCTCCATCTTAGAGAGACCTAGCTACCATGGAAACCGTATGTCTTGAGATCGTTTCAGAAGATAAGCCTTTATTGACATTAAATATTTACTTCTAACATTCTGGGGATTGCGTGTTTTATATGGTTTTTTTTTTATTCTTTTAAGTTTATTTATTACTTTGCTCTATATGCTGTCATATAGTTCCTCTGTTTTTGGCTAGACATATTTTTCTTCTGAAATGATAAACACAGAACTATTTAAGGGGTTTGGTGTTATGCGTATAATGAGTTCTCACTACAGAAATTCAGCTTTTCCCTTACTCAGTGGCATCTAATTAAGACCAGGGAGATGGTTAATTGGATTTTCTGTGGGGAAAGTAATTCACTGAAAATATCTAAAGGAATGTTGTGCATTTTATTTTTATTTTTCAATACCAAACCCATGGCAAAACTGGTATTGTTGGATGAATAGATAATTATTATACCGTGTTTCCCCTAAAATAAGCCCTCCAAGGATAATAAGCCCTCCCTGAAAATATTTAAATACATGCGCAGCCGATCCCCGCCATTTCCTCTGGTTAGGGTTAGGGAGACAGAGCTGGAAATCAGGTAAGACGGCAAAAGGAGCCCCGTCTTGCTCCACGCACCCCAAAATAATAAGACCTCCCCAAAAATAAGGCCAAGCGCTTATTTCGGGTTCAAAAAATATAAGACAGGGTCTTATTTTCAGGAAAACATGATAATATATGAGAAATACAGAGAAACTAAAACAGTGGCATTAAAAGCTTAGAAAGACAAATATAATATTAAACTGTAATAGGAAAATACCTTGCTGTAGTTCTAATTGCAATCTGTTTCATTAAAAAATCCATAGCAGCCATACTCCGCTTGAACCATTGTGTATGATGCACAATGAGCCCTGGTGGCAGAGTAGTTAAAGTGCAGTATAGCAGGCAAACTCTGCCCACAGTCTGGAGTTTGATTCTCATGGGGCTCAAAGTGGACTCAGCATTCCATCCTTCTGAGATTGGTAAAATGAGGAGCCAGATTGTTGTACACAAGATGGAAATAATGCTTATGTTGTAAACTGCCTAGAGTGCTATGAGGTGCTTTGGTATATAATACTATATATGGATGAGCACTAACCCAAAATGCTATTGCCATTGTACCAGACCTGGGTTCCTACGGTTCAAACTGGTTCTTTAGAACTAGTAGTAACTCAGCGATGATGTCATGGAGCCAGTTCCTTCAGTGTCTCTGTGAGCACCGCCATTTTGGATTTTGCTTCTGCGCATGCACAGAAGCTAATTTTTGCTTCTGCGCATGCACAAAAGCTATTCTTAGGTTGCTGCACACGTGCTCAAAGCATGACCCTGAGCAAACCGGCAGCAAAACAATCCACAACCCACCCCTGCAAGTCACATGACAAGAAAAAGTGCAGAGAAGAGCAACCAGGATGATTAGGGGATTGAAGACTAAAACATATGAAGAATGGTTACAGGAACTGGGCATGGCTAGTCTAGTGAAGAGAAGAGAAGAACCAGGGGAGACATGATAGCAGTGTTCCAATATTTGACGGACTGCCTCAAGGGGTCAAGCTATTTTCCAAAGCACCTGAAGGTCAGACAAGGAATAATGGATGGAAACTGAACAAGGAGAGGTTCAACCTGGAAAAAAGGAGACATTTTCTGACAGTGAGAACAATCAACCAATGGAACTGCTTGCCTTCGGAAGATGTGGTAGCTTCATCACTTGAGGCTTTCAAAAAGAGATTGGACTGCCATTTGTCAGAAATGGTGTAGGGTCTCCTGCTTAACTGGAGGATTGGGCTAGATGACTTACTAGGCCCCTTCCAACTCTGTTAATCTGTATCTGTAACTAAGATTTATGGGAAGCAGAGTCCATATAACAGCCACACAGCAACATAACATAATGCATCTTTATAGGAGGCAGTCACTGATAAGTCATTCCAGCATCTTAGTGTGTCCAGTCAGGTTTTAAATTCAGATTCTTTTGGCTTCCTTTCAAACTTAGCTGATATTGATTACAAAGGTTTTATTTTGGAAAGCCTCAATCTATTCTCAGGCACTGATATTCTCAGGGACCCGGTGGCCTTAGCCTACATGCAGCCTGACTCCTGGAATTTGGATTGGCAGGGTCATGTTATATCCCTTGGGTGGCTTCTCAGGATTTAAAGCAAATGATTCTTGTATAGCATTTATTCTTAGCCCTCATGTAGAGAAGACGTATCTCATTGACCATAAAGCCATAAAGAAAGCTTAATGGGTCATTGATGAAAGTCATGCATGGCAGGGCCTCTAGAAAGTGCTCCTCTGATGATCTAAGATTACAAAATGGATTATACAAGAGTAGGCAGTTTTGAAGAGCCAGTTTGGGGTAGTGGTTAAGCCATCAGGTTAGGAACTGGGAGATTGGGGGCTCTAATCCTCTGCAGATGACCTTGGGTCAGTCATTCTCTCTCAGCCCTAGGAAGGAGGCAGTGGCAAACCATTCCTAAAAACCTTTGCCAAGGCAGTGACTAGTCCAGGCAGTTGCCAGTGAAGCTACTTCAACATGTAGATAATGTTGAAAACCCAAAAGGTCCATTCTTATTGCCTTCATCCCGAGACAGATGAAATACTAAATTGCCTTCATGGTCCACTCAACAAAATATGCACTGGAATAAACCTGCTTAAGCATGAGTACTTATACCTTTCTTGCAAATAAGGATGCACCTACTTGAATTAATAACTGAAGCTGGTAAGAAGCTCATCCTGTCAGTGATGTTATTAGCTATCCAGCATCACTATTGGGTCCAGTAGTGCAATCCTCATCTTTAAGGGAAAGTGCAAAGATAAATCTCCAAAATCATGATGATGTTACCTAGTTTGAGTATTGAAATGCCTGCAAGAAAACAACCAAGCTCAGAGAGAACCAAGGACCCCTCATTTCAACCCTGAACTACAAATATTCTCCTTTATTGATACTGAATTAGTTCCAGGCCCTGCACATTTAGGAGATGTAGACAAATTGGAGTGAATAAAAAAATAGAAAAGTGAAGCTGTGTAGGCATTCTCATGATTGAAAAAAAAACTTGGTATACTTAGCTTGGTGAGGAGAAAGCAGAGGGAGACTTGGTAATTCCTGAAAGATTTAGGCATGAGTAGCATTGGAAAAACTTTCTACTAGGAAAAAAACATTTGATCATGGAAGCAATTTGGAATGGTTGATTGGGGTCTTTCTTACTGAAGGCCTTCAAGCGGGAGCCATCAACTGAGAACAACCTTGCTCTGTATTTCCTGTACTTGAGTAGGGATTATACCAGCAGACCTCCAAGGCAAGCCCTTTCCAAATTGATGATTCTCTGTTTTACATATATTGAATCCAAGAAGAAAATATCTGTATATCAGGCCACAGTTTTTTTTTGAATACGACTATCAAAGGATAGCCAACTGGTAGTATTTAGTATTGTTGTCCTTTTTTTATTATTCTGGTTCCAGGAAAGTCCAAAATCTCTTGAAGTCTCCAGGGGAAATCCATGTCAAATTACCTTTAGAATTCTTCTGACGGAATAATTCTCTGTGAGTCTTTGATGTCCACATTAAAAATAATGTCAGAGTTTTCCTTAGGCTTAGAAATATTAAAGCTATCAGAAGATAAAGCTGTTTTAAAAATCAGAAGAAATGCATATACTGGAATTACGATTTATTGTGAGATCTGTGCACCACTTTAAAAAAATGGGCTTCCTTATGCTAAAAAAAATTCAAAGTATGGGGATGGTGATATCTGTCAGTCACCTAAGATCAGTATTTGCAAAGACAGACACTAATTAGCTGGATGCCTCAACTGACCTTTGCTCTTCTTATTCGCAAAAGCGGATGTGATCTGGGTTTTTTCCTGTCTCAAAAAAATAATATTTGGCTTGAAAGGTTGTCATTTTGGAGTTTCTGGCTGATGATCATGCAGTGATTAACAGCATTGGAAACTGCTTGTTACTTAGCCAGAATATTGGCCTAATAAATACATTCTGTACCGTTGGAAGTGCTTTGGAAGTCATCTGATCAAACCTAATATCATACTGATAAATAAATATCCAGCCTCTGCTTAACTGTCCTGCAAAGGAAAGCCCCATCACCTCCACAGATGATCTGTTCCATTAACAAAATTACTGCTAGGAAGTTTCTCCTAAGGTGTAATCAAAATCTTTCCCACAATTTTAGTCATCAAGGAGAGCCCATCACAGGTGTAGACTTAGGAGTAATCTGACGGCTCAATCAGCATTTGAAAAAAAAAGAAGGGTGGCATCTTGTCTCTGGCCAGCCTTGCATACATTCCTCTTCAACAATTAGAACCAGTCAACCACATTATTAAGTCATGCTCAGATGTGAAATATTGTGATGCAATGAACAGGTTGCTATAGCATCTGTAAGTCTCTGATCATGGACATTAGAGCAAGGACAGAAACATGGCGGCTCACCAGATCCTATTGAACATAATGTCTTTTATCCTTCACCTATTTGGGGTTGCTAGTACTTGTCGTAACTACTAATTTCTGGAAGGCCACTGCTCTATTTTCCCTGCTTCAGAGATGTGTACTCTTGAGAACGTTCATGTTGTCAGAGGAGGCTAATGAGGAGGCTAGGAATACATTTGATGGGGATGAAAGTAAAAGTAAATTAAAAGAGTTGTGGGATGCGTGTAAAGCTCTGAAATCAAGGCTGATTTTTAAACTGGAAAAATCAACACCCTTGCCTTTGTTTTTACTTTGCTGTTAATGGCATTCCTGTGAACCTTCAGATTTCTATTAATCCATTACCATTAAAGCTGCAATTGCCAAAAGCTACAAATGTTGTTGCAATAGCAAAACAGCCTTGAAGCATATATATAGCATTCTCCATTTGGTCTGACTGAAAATAGAGCTCTTTCTATAGAATTACAAATACAAAAATAACCACCATTTACTGAAGGAAGTTATTTTAGTTGCTATAATCAAATAGGCTACGAAAGAGTGGAGAAGGAGCTCAAAGGATTCATATGTAAAAGCACTGCCGAATTTGATGTAGGTATAGGAGGATTAATTTGCAAGTTATATTGTGCTTGATCTTGCACAGGGGGACTTTATAATTCCCCAGTTATGGTATAGAAATCCCATTTATTCCAGTAAGAATTCCTTTTAAGCAAACATGCATAAATTTGAACTGAAAATAATTTAAAGTGTCACAGAGAATTAATAATATATTAAGAAATAATCACTACCATTCAAAATATAAATTCTCAATAACATATTTTAGGACTGTACCATTTCAGCATGCCAATAGGGAATAGATCAATGAATGTTCCCCAATTATCCATCATTCTATGCACAGGATTTTTAATGAGAAAAATGTTTTAAAAACCTGTAATTTCATACTTTTCCATTTTGGAAGGATACAAAACCCACATTTGATTTGCTTTTTCCTGAAAATGCCAAAGAGCTTTAAGTATGGCACTGTGCTGATTCTAAGTTCTAATAATATTTATATTTCTCTTTACACAGTATGTCAATCGTTATGAAGGATGCTGTATATCCTGAGTTACTGGTTGCTTCAGCTTTATCTTTGGGATTAGTTCCACCCTGAAATATCCAAAAATTATTAGCCACATAAGCCTCAACAAATTGTAGCATCTACTTTTGACTGATCTCAGAAATTAAAGTTGGATATCCTACGTAACGTTGGATAGGACCATCATGAAATTCCAGAAGGTAGCAGGGACACGTGGTGTTACCAAGCTAATAGTGTCGACCTAGTCACAGAAGTTTTATTTAGCTTAAGACTCTGTGAAGCTTTGCTTCAAAGGTTTGATCCGAAGGTGGTGTGATCAAATCACTCCTTCAAAACAAACGGGATACCCTTGAATAGATTTGGCAGTTTGATGTATCCCATACTTATTTATCAATTCAATCTGATATTTCAAAAGTGATTCAGTAGACCTAACTTCTTTTAAAAAATGATAAATTGAAACTGAAACATAACTTGAGTGAGTCACTCACGATGGATAGTCCTTTGATTTAATGACCATTCAGAGTTACAAGGGAATTGAAAGAAGTGACTTATTGCCGTTTTTCACACTTAGCAAACTTTGAAGCATCCCCATGGTCATGTGATCAAAATTCAGAGGCTTGGCAAACAGTTCATACTTACGACCGTCCCAAGGTCATGTGATCTTTTTTTGCAAGCTTGTGACAAGCAAAGTCAATGGGGAAGCCAGATTCACGGAACAAACAGGTTACTAACTTATCAACTGCAGTGATTCACTTCACAACGATGGAAAGGAAGGTTGTAAAATGGGGCATAATTCACTTAACAAATGTCTCACTTAACAACAGAAAACCTGGGCTCAATTGTGGTAATATGTCAAGGACTATCAGTACTAATAGCTACTATCCTCTCCTGCTTTAAGTGCAGTGGAGCATCTGTATTTTCATATTGTACATATTTTGGGTGCAAAGTTAAGAATATGACAATTCCTGATCATGTTCCCCACTTTTCATATAACAGAGATGTGCAACCAGGAAGGGGGGCAGGGGTGGGTTCTAACTTAGTTCGCTGCCTCTCGCACCGCGTGGGCGCGCCTTGCGTGCGCAGTAGAAAAAAGATTCCCCAAAAAATAAAAGGCCAAAAACAAGATGGCAACGCATGCGCAGTGCCGGAAACTCGGCTTCTGCGCATGTGCAGACAGAAGAAGAAAATAAATATGGAAAAAAATCAAAAAAACATTTTTTTCCCCAAAAACTTTTTTTTTAAAAAGATGGCGGCGCCCACAGAGCAGAATCGGCTCTGTGATGTCACCAGCGGCCTACTACCTACTCGGTAGAACCGGTCCAAACCAGTAGGAACCCACTTCTGGGTGGGAGTCCCGAGTCCATTTTTAAACCCTTAGATCTCCCTTGATCATGATTGCTTAGATGAATATTAATGACGTAAAATAATGGAACGTAGTGCAAAATAAAACAGTGCAAAGCTCCTTGAAGTTTTAGAGGTCACAGCAGAGCTGTCTCCAAAAGAAAGTTGGATCAGAAACGTTTTTTTCTTAAGTAGTTTGAAATGTTTCAATTTGCAATCATTCACACATTTTTCATGGGAACTTGCTAATAGATTTAACTAAAAAAAAAAAAGGCCTGCACCACATGACTTCTTTCATCTTAATAGCATGAAAAAGATTTAGTTGGTTTGAGAACTACAATTATACAAGCCTCATATGGCACATGATACGCCATTTAAAACCCACTTATTAAGACTTATTAGAAGGGAAAGTCTTGAGAAGGAATTTTCCATAGCCAGTTCTTGGGTATGTGCCTCTAAGCAAACATCTTCTGAACTTTAACAATCCCCATTTGGTGACAACAGTGGTCCCAGTGTCGGAGATGACATTTTGCATTGCCCTGACTGCAATTACTGAAAATTGATAATACAATTACTTGTCCTTTTGAAGGAATAAATATACAAAAAAATAGCATAATATTTCTTTTAAAAAACCCTAACCTTCCATGGGGCAAATCATCAGAAGCATTGGCTTCCAACCATAGATTTTTTTAATGCAATTGTTGAAATTATACAAAATGTTGCAGAAATGGACAATCGCTTAAATATGAGCCAGCAGTGTGCAGCAGCTGCCAAAAAAAGCCAGCATAGTTCTAGGCTGCATTAACAGAGGGATACAATCAAGATCACATGAAGTGTTAATAGCATTTTATAATGCCTTGGTAAGGCCACACTTGGAATACTGCATTCAGTTTTGGTCACCACAATGTAAAAAACACATTGAGACTCTAGAAAGAGTGCAGAGAAGAGCAACAAAGATTATTAGGGGATTGGAGGCTAAATCATATGAAGAACGGTTGCAGGAACTGGGCATGTCTAGTTTAATGAAAAGAAGGACTAGGGGAGACATGATAGCAGTG
>JANHFT010002770.1:129825-154039 GCA_032467955.1 Pseudoxenodon macrops | reverse complement strand
TGCAGAGAAGAGCAACAAAGATGATTAGGGGACTGGAGGCTAAAGCATATGAAGAATGGTTGCAGGAACTGGGTATGTCTAGTTTAATGAAAAAAGGACTAGGGGAGACATGATAGCAATGTTCCAATATCTCAGGGGTGCCACAAAGAAGAGGAAGTCAAGTCTCCAAAGCACCTGAAGGCAGGACAAGAAGCAATGGATGGAAACTAATCAAGGACAGAAGCAATCTAGAACTAAGGAGAAACTTCCTGACAGTTAGAACAATTAACCACTGGAACAACTTGCCTCCAGAAGTTGTGAATTCTCCAACACTGGAGGTTTTTAAGAAGAGATTGGACTAGAAGGGACTCCAAGGTCCCTTCCAACTCCATTGGAACTTCTATTCCACCTTCTATTCTATTCTAAATACATAGACCAAGCATTTTTTGCAAATCAGTGCTAAATATAAATTACCTTGTTTCTTTAAAAAGGGGAGTGGGAAATGAAATTGTTATTCATTTTTAAATATAGCATTTGGAAGGAAAAAGCAATGTGAAGATAGAGATCTACACACATGAAAGTAGTTGGATCAGATGTTTTTCTAATATACATGTAGGAATTGAATATATCATTTACTCCTTAAGTAAATTTTATAGAAATGTGTATATTTTAGAGTAGTATTCAAAAAAGTACATAAGAAACATTGCATGTAGACTGCATAAGAAAAGTGTGTATTATTAAATTTACTCCCCAATTGCATTCCTGAGCTCCATTCAAGCAAATCCTGTTTTTAAAGTGAAGCCACAAAACCAAGCTAATGTTGTTATTGTTATGGTTATCTGGACATTGCTTTGCATTTATTAACATAATTATTTTCATTTTATGCCTGTTAAAGATATTCACCTGTGGCATCAATTTCATCAAGCATTTCAAATTAATTTCCAGAGGATATTAAAAACACTATTCATTCATGCTGAACTATTATCCTGGGTTTGACCTGTAACGCATACCTATTTCTTTACGGACAAAGAAAATCTCAGAGAGTTTGCACATGTAATAATGTATTAGTTTCCCTTCTCTTTATGTCTTCCACTGGAATTGCCTTACTTGAAATAAGTTAACCAGCTACATTTGCTGCCATTTCAACTTACATGCTGAATCGTTCATTTGGAAATCGCTGAGACCTGCCCTCAGATAGAATAGATAATAAAAACTGGTTTTGCCACCAGTTAAATTTGGGGGTGCATAATTTCCCATCTACCTAAAAATAAAGTCTTGAAGTCACTTATGTGTTGCTTCATGTAAGCAGTCTATCGCATTTTGATTTCTATAATCTTATTTTACCTTTGCCCTGCATTCCATATATTCTATATATACAAATAAACATTTCCTACTCAGCTAGTTATGATTAACATCAAAATGAGGAATAGCATAATAAGGAATAGCAAATGTTTTTGTATGCTTTAGAAGTCCTTAAAAAAAGACATAGAATGAAAAAAGAAATTACAGCATTGCTGTGAGCAGGTGGTTTCCTCCTCAAAAAGCAGCACCTTTCTCTTACTTCAGGGTAATACAATAAAGTGGGAGGTAAGGGATCATGAATACCTAAACCAATTAGAAGGAATGAAAATAATGATGCTGGATGGATCTTGTCCTTCTATCGCCTCCCCATAACAGGTGTCTTCTAAAAGATTGTCTTTTACATTGTTTTTCCTTCAAACTTTTCTTCTGATGTTTTCCTAGATTTTTGCTTGGTGGTTAACGCTGAAATGATTTGAGAATTTTATAAAATGCTGTAAGAATTTTGCATTAAAAGACAATATAAAATATGATATTAGTTTATCCAATCATAATAATATAAATAAGAAATTGCCGGTTAGAAACAGGACTTTGGAACTTCCTGTGCTACCTCATGTAACAGAGAGCAAATGTGGGACAGTGCTTAGCATATCAGAGAGAAAATCCAACTCCATGTTTTGTCATGGAGCTTGATGAAAGTGGACAGTCTTATTCCTAGGAATATACAATGGGGTGGAGAAGTGTGTTGCAGTCTTGCAATAAAAAGGAAGTGGACATAAGCGTAGGTCTGAGGAGCCCTTTTTTGCAGAGAAGGAATATGTGTGGGTGGTGTTTCTTCCTATCTTCCCTCCTTTCTTTCCAAAGAGAAATAAAAGGCTGCAGAAATTAGGGGAAATAATATTAGCAGTATTATTATTATTGGGGGTTGGGAGATGGAGAGGAGGAGGAGGATTTTTTTTGGGGGGGAAACCACTGGCCTCCCATATTATGCTAAACCATAAGTGGTTGGTTGCTTTAGACCTTCATTTAATATGGAAATAGGGATGCCTGCTCTATGAATAAAGCATAATTTGAAACCATAATTTATTATTAATTGATTGCAATTGTGACATCTCATGATTTGCCAGTAGACATGCATAGTTTACTCCTGGCTTAGTTTACTCCTGGCTTAGTTACACCTTTAAGCACCTGTAAACCTAGATGGAAAAGCAGGTAAAAGGTAAGATAAAACACCCTGGAGCAGAGCAAACCACTCAAACCGTCTAATTTGCAGCAGTATGATACATGTTTGCAATATTCAGGTTACATTGAGTGGCATTCCTAGGTACACTTTAAAAATTGGGAAATAAATGCCAAAATTATTGTATGAGTATTTTGTCTTGATGCAATTTGTATACATTTTTGTCAGAATCCTCAGGATGCATCTGGTGCTCCCATCTGTTTCTCCAGCTGTATGGAAAGGAAAATTGCCTTGAGCCACTACCCCAATTGATTGGCAGATAAAATAGTGCAGATGTCCCAATTGAAGAAGTTATTCTGCCAGCAAATAATTACACATTGACTCAAACTTAAAGAAAATAAGGCTAGCTATGGGTACCTCCATCAACTGACCAGAATGAAGAACAAAATTTTTGTGCCTCATGCTTATAGAAGTTATTTCAGTCAGTTTTGATATACAATGTCCTGTAATGTTTTAATTTAATAGAGGCTTGGATGGTCTTTTAAGGCCTATGAATCTATTTGGAATGCTAAAGACAGATTATATGGCATCTCACAAAATAGTTGTCATGGAAATTTGTCTCTTCATGTGATGGGTACCATGATGCATATTATCAACCACAAAAGAATTGTGTTTACAAGACAGAAAGCAAGTAAAGCTAGCCACTAACACTAGCCCTTCTAGTTCCCCAAGATTCTGCTGTCTATCCTGCTTTTTTGGAGGGGATGTTTAGTCACAAAACAACTTTTTACTTTCTGAGAAGGTTTATGTGGTCTACCCAGGGGTGAAATCCAGCAGGTTCTGACAGGTTCTGGAAAACCAGTAGCAGAAAATTTGAGTAATTTGGAGATCTAGCAAATACCACCTCTGGCTGGCCCCAGAGTGGGGTGGGAAACGAGATTTTGCAGTATCCTTCCCCTGCCATGCCCACCAAGCCACGCCCACAGAACCGGTAGTAAAAGAAATTGAATCCCACCACTGGTTCTACCTAACTGTAGTCCTTTCTCAATAAATATGTTGTTTTGCAGCCTGCTTGCTTCACATTTATTTTTTAGATTATCAGCCAAGTGAGTCTTTGGCACCAAAGGAGGTATATCAAAATACCACACTACTTACTGTTGCTTGAATTTGATAGGATTTTTTTTTAAAGAAAGTTTTAAATCAGAGGTTCCCAAACTTTCTCAATTCATGGCACCCTAAGTGTCTCAGTAATTGTTTCACAGCACCTGTAGGCTAAAACTGTGAACTACTGCTGTGTTTTGCTCACAAACTAAAAATATCCCATGGAGTCCTGGAGGCTGCAGTGCAAAGATCAAGAACTGTGGACTTTAAATGATTGTTGAGAGATAACAATCTTCAGATATAAACACTTCTGGCAAGGCACTGCCTTAAATGGCAAAATTGAAACCTTAGAAATAAGGAAACAGCTCAGGACACTGAGAAGAATTGGCCAAAATATGACACATCAGAGGTTTTTGAGGAAGGAAGGGAAAATCTACATTATGCTACAAACTTCCATTCCTCTGCTGGGATTTCTTCTAACTTTCTTCCACTCTGCAACTCCTTTATATTTTTCCAAAATCTGCTCTAGAGGATTGGGAGACCTTCAGGGTCAGATTTTGAGGTCAGGTACGGAAGGTATATAACATAATTGTGATGGATCTATAAAAGAAAACGTAAACAATTACCCTTAAATAACCCTCCATCTTGCAAACATTGACCATAAGAATATAACCATGCTGTCACATTAGAGGCTTAACTATGATAGGGTGATACTAATAAGAAAAAGCACAGTATATTTTTCTGAAGGTCCTATATAAATATTATAATCCAGTTGTACATGCCTGACACTGGTACCCGAAAACAATGATTGGAATCAATTTATATGAAAGTCGAATGTTTTGAAATGTCAGCTTTCAAGTCTCTATTATATGATTCTTAGTAAGAAATGTAACAGGAAAAAAGAGAAATATTAGAGAAAAGACCTTTCATACAATTATTCATTGTGTGGGGAAACAACAGCTCAGTAGCTCGTTTTAGAAGGGAAAAATGTTGATTGAACTGTTTTGTACCCAGGCTCAACACTATGAAGAAGAAAAAAGAGCATTAAGCCACGAAATAATAGCCCTCAATAATCATTTGATAGAAGCCAAGGTGACAATCGATAAATTATCAGAAGATAATGTAAGTATTTTTTCTACTACAATATATATATAGAAAGATAAAGGTTAAAATTATGATGTAGGATAGAAATGTAATGTTGCAACTAATTTTGGTATTCTTTTGTTATCTTCAGCTATTAACTACAGGTAGTAGTCCTTGTTTAGGGACTATTTCATTTAGCAACAATTTGCAATTACAACATGATGAAAAACAGCTAATTCTTGCATCTACAACCTTTTCAGTCTATAAAGGAAAGGAAAGCTGAAGTAAAATCATAAGTACAGTTATAGTTTCACTGAGAAATTGCTTAGCTTAATGACCAAATTGTTGGTCCCAATTGTGGTCACTAAATAAGGACTACTTGTACTCCACTTATACACAGAACACTTATTTTATTATTAAAGATTTAGCAAAACATGTTGCTTTTTTTCTCTCTAGCAAATGGGAGAATGATCTCAGTATCAAATGGAGCCAGCCACTACTGACATCGTCATTAAATTCTAATTATATGCTATATATACTGGTCTACTGTTCTAAAGGTTACTTTTTCTGTCCAAGCTAAAACATATGAGGAAAGGTTGCAGGAATTAAGTATGTTTAGTCTAGTAAAAAGAAGGACTGGGGTTACATGATAGCAGTGTTCCAATATTTGAGGAGCTGCCACAAAGAAGAAGAGGTCAGCCTATTTTCCAAAGCATCAGAAGAGAAGAGAAGAAGCAATGGATGGAAACTAATCAAGGAGAAAAGCAACCTAGAACTAAGGAGACAATGAGAACAATAAAGCAGTGGAACAGCTTGTCTTCAGAAGTTGTGAGTGCTTCATCACTTCAGGCCTTTAAATAGAGTCTGGAGAGCCACTTGTCTGGAATGTTATAGGGTTTCCTCCTTCAGTAGGGCGTTGTATTAGAAGACCTCCAAGGTCTCTTCCGAATCTGTTATTCTGAAAGCATCCAGTCTCTGATTCAGAACTATCATAGTCTCTGTTTGACAATATTCAGGTTTACTTTCTCTTAAGATAATTTTATGGGATCAGTTAACTTTAACAATGGGTTACCTTCTTTTATACAGAATTTTAATTGGCAAACATTTCATTAAATGTTTTCCCCAGGGTTCTTATGACTTTCATTTCATCAGTGAAGCCTTCCTTGTTGGTTAGTATCAAGTCAATGATTTATGTCTTTCTCTACCCTCTGAAGAAGAAAGCCATTAGCAAAAGAAATCAACAATTTCCTGGGAAGAGAATGCTTGGCCAAGTTCGTTTTTCAACAGGAACTAGGAGAATTAAAGTCCCCATCACTACCATCCCAAGTCTTCTTTGAAAGAAGAGTAATTTGCTCCTGGAAAGCATCATCCCATCTTTTCCTTGATTAGGCAGGTGATAGTGTACTGCTTTTATTCATCCTTCCATATATTTTAACTCAGATGCTTTTTAGAGCATCATCAAAAGAATTCATTCACTTCAATTTCTATACAACCATGGATGCATTGATTTACCATACCATTCTTTTTTACTGCTTTTACTGCTTTGAACTAATTGCATCCTTTCATTGCTATATTTCAATCATGGAGGTCATCCCATTAAGCTTTCTGTATCCATACATTAAATAATATGTAGTATAAAATGTATGAATATTATGATTTTTTTTATTTAATGGTTTACTAGAACACGTTTCAATGTTCTTCCTTATTTTTCATGTACAAGTCATTATCTGATATCGATACTATATATTTTCTTCTCTAATCCCCACAGGATTCAATTTGAGCCCTCCTGATCAAGCTCATCAGTTTTAGGCAAACACATTTTTTTTCAGACCTTCTAAGATATAATCAATCTTGTGCCAAGAAACTTATGCTGATCATCAAGTTTATGATCTAGGAAATCAAATGTAGCATAACTTGCAGAGCCAGTTATTCCTTGGCAATATTCTTCTTTCTGTTTACAGTCCTTTTCCCCCTTCCTTCCTAGATGTTCGATGTCCCTAATGATGTAAATTGTAGCACTTTTTAGCAACCTCCACATTGATTATCAGGAAGTAATCATTGTTAGCAGATTTGTTAACTCATGAAAGTTATTTCGTTGCATTCTGATCCGTGCTCTTGCTCCAAAGTCTAGGCAAAACACATTTATTTTAGTTTCTCAGAACTGTGAATCATGTATGTTCTTCAGTGATCTTCCATCCCGTTTCCTGTTCAGCAATATCCTTTTCTCCCTTTGAAGATTGTAACTTATTTCTTTAGTTCCGATGACCCATCATATTTTCAATGTAATATATAGTTCAGTTCTTACTTTGCATTGATCCCCACCAACTCATTATACTCACATTGAATACTGCAATCTTTTCTCCATCCTTTTTTCTGAAAAGAAAATGGCATGTCAGAAGAAGCTTTTCATCAGTGAGGAATATTTATAGAGATTCTTCAAAGTTCTTTTCTGCGTTTCTCCTTGGACAATTCTCCCCTGACTCATGTCCTCAGGTGATACGCCTCCACCATTTTTGCCCTGGGCAATAGGTCACTGGCCCCTGCATCCCACATCCTTCGGCACGGCCCATTCGCAAAAAGAGGGTTTTTCCTGGGGAAAAAGGAAAAACCATTGAGACTTTCCCTAAAGCTGGGTCTCTCTCTTCGCCCTCCCCTCCCTTGCCATCGCAACATGGCTCTTTTTATTAACCAGATGTTTTAGCCTTTTTTCACCAACATGAAAAAAAAGGAAAAACAATTAAGACTTTCCCTAAAACTGGATCTCTCTCCCCCCCCTAAAAACCATTTCACCAACGCCACCCGCCTCTGCCCATCTGTAAAACTCAAACTGGGGCAAGAGAGTTCTTGAGCTTAGGCAGAGTGCACCACGGCAGAACCATCCTGAAATGCACCCATTGAATAATAAACAGATCAGTGTTGAAACTATCCGAAATAGCTCAAAGCCTCAAAGATTAGACATCTGGATATGGAATGAAGGTGGGAATGGGGGCAGAGTGTAGGTTTTGCATTAGAATTCCTTCTTGGGAGGGGAAGGGCAGCCCCAGCCTCTCTTGGGAGAAGGAAAACAAGCAAGATGGGAGAAAAAATGCTGCACTTCCCAGCTTTAGGAAATGTCTCAATTGGTTTTCCTCTTCTTTTTTTTCATGTTGGTGAAAAAAGGCTAAAAACCTCTGGTTAATAAAAAGAGCCATGTTGCAATGGCGATTGGTGGGGGAGAAGAGGCAGGAGAGAGAGAGAGAGAGAGGAAGGCATTTTGGCAAATTCTTTCATGCCTCTCTCCTTTCGCTGGATTTCTATTAATGGTCCTCTAAAGAATTCCTTCCTTCCACACCTTCTGGCAGATTGAGTGGGGGCTAACTGTCCCAGGGAGCAGAACACCCAGGGCAAACTCTCTTTTTGAAAATGGGCCATGCCAAAGGGTGTGAGACGCAGGGGTCGGTGGCTATTGCCCAGGGAAAACGGGTGGAGGCGTGTCACCTGAGGAGAAAGTTGGGGGAGAATCGCCCGAGGAGAAGGAAGAGTCGGAGACAAAAAGTCCCATTCCGCTCTGTGAAGAGAACTGCTGGCTCTCAGTTCATTTCTTATCATATTTTCCCAATGTCAGGGTAGATGCAACTTCTAGAAACTGCAATCTCAACAAACCCAATAAAGGTGCCAGGGTTAGGCTGCTATACACTATCATGAATCCATTTATTTTTAGGATGGGATGCTTTGGCAAATACCCCATGAACCTTCATGCAGAATTCGTTTAGATATTCACCATAGCTTTCATGCACAACTCAAGTTGTTTGTGTGGATATTCTTTGTACATTAGAACACATAGTGAAAGGCAGACAGAAACTATTCTACGCTCAAGTAACTCTTGGCTTCCAAACTATTTTGGTTTCTTCGGGGAAAGCTATTTTCACAAGCAGATGGTATTCTCAATCTAATTTATAAAATTAAAATAAGAGTATAGCTGTAATCGTAAACCTGCTGAGTGGCAAGGAGTAATTTACATGATGGTGACCAACCCTCTATTGATTGGAGGAATTCAGAGGAAGCCATCTTCATTATATGGTTGTCCAGCAAAATAGCATCTACCACTTATATACTTGGATGGATCCATCATCAAAATGCTCTTTATCTTTAGGAGATTTTTCCTTACATTCTGCCAAAATCTGCCTTCCTATCATTGTTCTAACTCTACCAGAATTGAAAGAATGTGCTCCAGAGAAAAATATTCATATGCATCCTCTACCCAATAACTGGTTTTGGTTCTGGTGGTCTTTACTCAATTGGGACATCTACACCAGTCATGTCAGGAATTCACATTACAGTTATTAGTTGGGTCTGTAGCTATACAGGAGAAACCAAGAGATGATGTTTAAATGATAGACCGAATGCTATTTATATCTTATGTGAATCACTCTACAAGGTATGGATTTTATCAAAACGTCAGGTGACATTGTCTCCAGATTTTATTTTCATAGACATGCCGTTCAAGCCCATTTTATGTGTAAATCAACCCAACATTTTTGACGATAATAATAAACAATATTTTCAGAGGAAAACCAAGTGTTTTGAATTTTTGAATGGAAAAATTCTGAGAGCTAAAGCAAACAGCATCAGTCTGTACTTTGAGAGCAACATAGAAACATTCAAACTTGATTCAAACGTGGCTCAAGACTTTTTAATATTTTTGCTTGTCATGCTTTGTGCATGTTAAGTAGGATCATCTGAACAGCACAATTGTACCTATCTGCTCAGTAAAAACTCACTGAATTGAATGAGGTTTACTATGCATTAAATGCATAATAGGGCTTATCAGGAAATTCACAGAAGAAAAGTTTTTCATACCACCATCTCTCTACAGTCACTGAACTCCTAAAGAGCCTGCTTAGGAGACGGGTAGACTCCACTTAAGACAAGCTGGAGACTGCTGCAGAACTGCTGGAAAAAGGGAGATCTGCTCATAATCAAGCTCAGATGTTGATAAATTCCTGCATTTAGAGAAGACAGCTTTTTTGTCCATTGCTTCCTCTGGACCTGGGTTCCCATGTTACTCAGGAGAGTTACTTACTTTTCAGAAGGAAAAAAATCAGTAGTAACTATAGATGGAAGGATCTGTAAGTCTTAGAATTGAAAGGAGCCTTTTCAGCCATTCATTCCAACTCCCTGCAGAAATGTTCCTTTTGTGCATTTCTTTAATTTAATTTAGGCTCCTCCAAGTAATTGCATTCTTGGACCAAACTGAGATCTTTGTAAATACTGACATTTTAAATTCTATCTAAAGAAAGAAAGAAAAATATAAATGTGTTTAATGTGCATGGTTATTTTTCAGCCAAATCAGTTTTCATATGAAAAACCACCATACAAGTGGCATTTGAAGAGATCAATAGCTGGGCAGTTTAAATTGAAAATATGTTGCAATTAAGCTGGTAGGTTGCTATTATCACCCCTTTCACCAAATTGCCAAAATAAAAGTTCTCATTTTCTTCAGGGGTGAAATGAATGATAATTACTCCAATAAATATATCTGCCAATTTTGAGAAACAATGGCTGAATCTATTAGGGTTGAAGCAACTTTCCCACATCAGATAACCTACCAGCTACTAACCTATATAGCTATTAGTCTTGGTCAATGTAAAATGGTTTTTCCCTATAGTCTCAAAAAGTAAATGTAGACTCCAGCTACTTTCACAATGGCATATATTCATTTAACTCTAGATTGGTCAAAATTGGAGTATTTCAAAATGTTTTTATTCCTGTTTCTCTAAATGAGTTGGCCACATGGGTACTTGCCTGCTCTTGAAGAGACCTAACGAAGAACTCATGTGAGTGGATAGATCTTCAATCACGATCATCTTTATACAAACAGTGCATAAGACGTTTTTGAAGATTTGTATTCAATATTTGGAGTGTGCCACTCAATTAAATTAGTGCTTCAGATGTCTTTGGGGCAATTTTCTTAGTCTTAGGTGAAATTAGAGGTAGAAGGCTCAGTAGCTACAGTATAAGAGCTAAATAGACATTAAATGCAAGGCTGAAATGCTGAGCAGGGTTATACTTCCTATACCCCTGGGAGTCAATATGTATTCCCACATCTTTCCAGATCATTGCCATTCAGTTTTATGAGCAGCATAAGTAAATGGGGGGGAGGGGGGAGAAACCCCTTTGAATTAAAGATTGCCTATTTTTTCAGTGATGCAATCGTGCATCCAAGTGGCCTTTAATCAGTGTTTCTTTCAATTTTTCGAAATAAGCAGTTATAGAGACAGCAAAAATCTTAATCTATAAAAAGAAAAAGAATTAAATTGGATTTGTGGAAATGCCTTTGTTATACTCATTTTGAAAATTGAAGTTGCTGGATAGAATAATAACAGGTTTACGGTGACATTCAAATGTGTTTTTATTGCATTGCATAACTATATGTAATATAGCCATGATTGTCTTAGTCAATGAGTTACTTCTGACTTCTATTTATTATTGTTCTACTTGGGAGGATGACAATAAATTCACAGAGACTGCTTGTCCCTTTAAAATGAGACATTTGAGAGCACGGACATTGTCCAATACAACCTCCCAGACTCATGGGAAAGCATCTGGAGTCTGGATTCTAATACAATAAACCTTTTGTTATCACATAATCATTGGGATGAAACTTTACATTTACTCGGTTCTTTCTCAGATCTCTGATGGCAGCTTTTTGGATGTTGTGGTAGAACTAATAATTTTACATGTCATTTTATGTTATTTTTCAGGAGCTCTATAGAAAGGATTGCAATTTAGCTGCTCAGCTGCTCCAGTGTAGCAAGAATTACGACAGGGCGCATAAGCTTTCTGAGGTAACATAAATAAATATATCCGTAAAACTCATCAATGTGCTTGCTATCGAGGCCTAATTCTTCTTTGCAAGAACTGTGAGATGGAGAACAGCAGGACGCATGCTCTGATGCAGTGCCTAGGCAAGAAATAGGCAGCAGAGGGAGAAGTAACCAAGGAACCCAAGGGCAAGTCCATGTTCACTAACTATCATGAGAAGGTCACCAAGATATAATGCCTTGACAGTAACATTCACTTACTGGAATGGAGAAGAGAATCTGGGTGGGATCCTAAAGTGAAACAACTGGATGACAACCATGTTTGAGCCCAATACCTGCAAGGCCAAGATGTAAGAATTAAGAATGTTCAAGAAGCTCCATGTCTCCTGTACATTTTGATGTGCTTATATTGTCATAAACAAACTTCCATGGATTCTAGGCTGCTTATAAATCATAAAAACAATCCAATTACTCAGCTGCACCTCCTCTTAATAGTGGGATATAGTTAAACGGGATTTTTCTTACCACAAACTCTGCAGAAAAGGATATCCTAAGTATTACTGGAGTAGAGACCATCGCAGACTCAACTGCCAAGCTGTAACAGTGTAAATGGGTGGGAAATTCAGTATTTTGGCTGCAGCAACAAAATATTTAAGGACATCCTACCCAATAGCATACTGTATATCCACATATCCATTTGGCTATTCTTGTGAACTTCCCAAAAGTATCTAATTCACAAGTTTGGGAGACATGAAGTACTTTCCTAAACTTATCTAAAAATCTAGCTTTGCCCAACTACTCCTCTAGATGATTGTGGCAATTTTAGATTCTGGAAGTTGGAACCCTGCCATATGTGGAAAGCATCTGTTCAGTATAGTTCAGCAATTCCTAGAGATTAGCAGTTTTGTCTTTGAACTGAGAACCTGTCAAAGCATCATATCAAATGCCTAGGCACATGTGTATGCGTGTTTCTGCAGAGGCACAGACATATGCCTATGCATTGACTTAGATATAATTCTGATTTTGGCATTCTTGTGCAAGATCTTGCAACCTTGTGGGATTTCAGTGCTTTGTTTTTGTTTTTGTTTTATTTTGCTATGGAGCAGCCAGGATGCCTTTTGAGGGTCCTGCAGACATCTCATTGCTGTGCTTGCCTAACCTACTTAACCAGGTCAGTTAAAGACCTAGCAATTACATTTGCACAGTATACTCATTTGAAATCTAAATTGCAGGTTTTAAAAAAAAAATCCTAATTAAACTTGAAAAGGGAAAGAAAGAAGTAATAAAGAATGAATAAAAACCTTTTGTGATATGTTTTTTTAAAAAAACGGTATGCATTCTTCATATTGGATTCAGTCATGTTTAGTTCAAAAGTCATAGAATTTATTTATTTCTTCGTTTATTTGCATCCGTTTAAAGAATGCTCAACTTCAGATTACGCTGGGCATTATACATTATACAAAGGGGGGAAACAATAAAAAAAAGAAATTGATGATATGTATCTGGAAAGACTAAATACAACAAAACCGACTAAATGCCAAACAAAAACTCACAGGGCTCACTCACCATCTTGTCCTAAAATCAGAGAAAATAGCCAGGTTTTCAGTATCTTACCAAACTTCATCAGTGTATACAGACCTTGGGGTGAATGCTATTCCAGGGGGCAACACTGCAACAGAGGAAGCTCACTGGATGACATTGTTCAATCGGGGGAAACGTGAAGCACATCCATTCTGCCATATTGTACAGGACAGGCAGAAACAATTGTCAATCGGCAGTCTCTCAGATAACCAGCCTTTAGCTCTGGAGAGCTTTACAGGTGGTAAACAATAGCTTGAATTGTACCCGAAACTCAATTGGCAACCAATACAGCTCATGGAGCAGTGGTATCCCATGGCATATTGAGGCATGCTCATTACTGCCCACACTGTCCCATTTTGGAACAGTTGTAGCTTCTAAGTGGTTTTCAAGGGCAACGGTGTTATAATGCTGAATGCATTATAACACCGCCATCATAAGGTGACTAGGACATGAGTGATCATCTGAAGGGCCTTTGGGTTGAGGAGCAAGTGCAACCAATGTACTAGATGGATATTGTGAATATATCATAAACACATTGAGTTTCAACAAAACGTCTTCAGCTGATGGAGAGCTAATAATATTGCAAAGAAGTGTGTCAAATGTTTGTGATGCCGTAACACTATAAAAATAAAGAAGAATTCAGCCTCTAGTTCAATATTTTCCTCAGTCACTGACTTTTACTCTGCAAAGATGAATAAATGTTGAAGATTTAACTTAACTTATTCATGTACCAAAGCAAATTCATTGATAATTCTTAGTCTCCCATTCTGAAAAAAATAGAAGAACTTTACTTCTATTATACTACCAGCCTGAGCCCCTAAATGTATTTCAATATAAGAATCTAGAAAATAGCAAATAACACAAGAGCATGTGTTAAGTGTTAAGTATTTGACATTACCTCAATACTGGGAAGTTGACTTGTTTTGACTGTGCTATCTGAGTATAGATAGCAAGAAACTTAACAAAGATGGGAATGATTATAAATATCTATTAAATCACAAATTATTTTTAATAAGAGCCTTTCTTATATATCATAGCAATAGGATGGTTACTACTAACCTTCCAGATGGAACGTAACATAAAACTACAACACTGCTTTTTTCATGTTTTCCATTTTAGTTAAAGGATTGTAATAATAGGTCCTGTGGAACTGATGGTATTGCCTAGTTTGGTAATGAAACATCTTCAAGAAAACAACCAAGCTCAGAGAGCACCAAGAACCCCACAGTTAATAACTATCCCAGAATACACAACCTGGGATAGCTCCTAGAAGACACATTTGGTCACATTCACATATGAAGACCATGTGCCCTCTTCTGGCATCCAAAATACCTCCTAATTAGAGAAGATAAATGTTTTCAACTTTTTTGGATAGGTAGGGGGAATTTTAAATTGCTAAATAAGTATCGTAAATTTTAAGTTTTATGTCTTATTGCAACTCTTTCACTCTTTAATAATCCTAAAATCCCTCAATATCTACAATTTAAGGTATTGCTTTGCACTGATACAAGTAGCCCTCAGCTTATGACTGGTCACTTAACAATCAATCAAACTTATGACGGACCCCCCCCCCCCCATAAAAGGACTTACAACCCAGTTTCAAAGTTCTGATATCCCCCTCCTGCAGTGATATGATTACATTTCTATATGACTACAACCACCTGGATTTACAATGTTTGCAGCGCCCTGAGATTCCATGACCATAGTTTATGACACCACCACCCCGAAACTGGTGCTTAACTTCTGGTTTCTGACAAAACTGACCCATAACGAATAATAGGTTCACCTAACAATTGCAACTTTTTCTTAAATGATTGCGGCATTCACTTAATGGCTTCCATGTTCGCTTAACAACTGCCCCCCAAAGTCATAAAATTGGGTCTAGTCGTGTGGTGATGTGCTGTATGACCATCGCAGCTTACAACAGTAATTGTAGGGTTGAATTATGGCCTAACTCAAGGAGGGCCCATATTTTCCACAAGCATAAGAGAGATGCAAAAATATCAATCTTGACTGATAGAGGGGAAAAAAGAGTTGATTAATATCTGGATAGGACACCACAAGGAAATCTCAAAGCTACGAGCTAATTTGGGAATTGGAAAAAGTATCCCAAGGGGCGGAAAAACCACCACATCCATATAGTTGCCAAGGAAACCATATATACCTGTTGCTAGGAGTTGAACGTGCTCAAGGGAGATTTTACTTTTCCCCACTCTGCTGAAATCAGGCATCACAGTGAGATCTAGTACAGCCTTAGGATTTGATCAGAGGTAAGGGGTGGGAGGGAAATTGCATCAATAAAATTGTGCATCCCTAGTCAATATTATTTGATTTTTAACTGTTAGCATAATCATCCGGATAGACCTCCTTCACAAATTAATTTTGAAAACAATCCCAAATCACTGATTATAGCACCATTTTATGCCTGTTTGCCAGGCTGGAAGTCTCACTGGGATCTTAAGGATTATTTTTTTCCCCCAAGCAAAACTATTTGTAGGATTGCAGGCTTAGTTTTGTGGACTCACAAAAAAAATGAGTATGGGAGTCTTTGCACTTTTGGGCCCTAAATTAGCTTTCAGGCTGCATGTTTTGTCACCATCTCTTTCTTCATTACAGCTGAGAAAACGAGAACAGCTGCTTTCATGGCTTCATAGCCTATGAAGGGTGTGGTTGCAGTGCGTGTGAAGTGCATGCTGCTGTGCTGCAGATGTTCATACACCATAAGTTTGGGCTTTGGGGGGGAGATCAGGGACATTGAGTTACCTTGTAACAAAAAAAGTATCGCCATATCAAAATATTTTTAATTTGCTTTCTTTGCTGAGTGCTGTAACTTGCCTTTATGTTGACAGTGACTGATTATCAAGACGAATGCATTTCGTTAGAAGTCAATTCCATTAGCACATCCCACTTGCAAAAAGCTTCTTTACAAGAAGAAGATCTGGCTGCCATAGAACTCTGCCCTATTGATTTATTGTGGTTCTGGGATGAAGGCTTTTTCCTGAAAGCTACATTTGGCCTTATTGTAGTACAGCTGTACTGAAGTCTTATTCCTGCCATTTGGACTTTATGCTCAGAGCCATTACGGAATCCAACATTTAGGGCATCTTGTTAGGGAAATTGAAAGGGACACTTCAGGTTGCTGTGTGTGATTGCACAGTCTTCCTATGTGTCCAGGAGTTGCCTGCTACTTGTATATTTTCTTTAAAAAAACAGATTCAAATTGCAAGCCCAGTCAGCTTCTGCCAATGGAATAAGCAGTGCTGTTTCTCCCCTTAAGTGGCTACTTTAACCTAGCTTGACATTATTGTTCACAATCATGTCAATGAGGCTTTGGTGGGTTCCTGCCAGTTCAGACTGGTTCGCTAGAACCAGTAGTGGGAATTTCCACCCGTTCACCAAACCAGCAGTGACGGCCAGCTGGACACGCCCCCGAACCAGTCCTGCGGCTTGAAATCCATCCACTGAAGCGAACTTTTCCCGAAAATAACCCTCTGCGCATGCGCAAAGCCTCCTGCACATGCACAGAAGAGTTTAACTTGTGAGCACTTCCAGCGCGACCCCGAATTGGTAGGGAAGGTAAGTAGAACCCACCCCTGCAATGAGGAATAACTATATCACAGAACCAAGTTTTTTTTGATAGTGGAAATAAGTGGAAATACAACCTGCAATCCTCAAGATTAATATTTATTGTTAATTTGCAAACGTGTCTTCTCTTAACAGTAATTGGTGTGTACGGTATATTAGTGCATTGATATCAGTCAAAAAAGGACAAGGGAAGATATTCATATATTTAAACCCCTGGATGTTAAACATCTTCCTTCTATGAGGCAGGACAGCCTATAACATATAAACACACAAGAAATAGCTAACTGCTTTAGTCAACCAGGGCAATCTGCCATGTTTGAACATCTGAGTTAATAATTCTCTCATGATAGGAGTCTTTTTATTTATTATTGTTTTCTTTCACTTTAAAAGCCACATTTGTAGGCTTCAATACAGTAACAGAGATTTCTAGATCATAAGCTTTACCGTTGACAACCCTTTTATATATTTTTTCTTCTCCTTCCCTACATTTATTTCAGCTGCCAGCTGAATTTCAGGAACGTGTCAGCCTCCACCTAGAAAAGCATGGATGCAGCCTCTCGGTACCTCTATGTCATACATCATTTGCCGATAACATACCAACTTGTGTCATTGCAAAAGTCCTGGAAAAGCCTGACCCAAACAATCTTTCTCCACACATGTCAAGCCCATCAAGCAGAGATCTTGCCTTCCAGGAATCTATTGGAAAACTTGGCCAAAGACCTCAATACAAGTCCGACATTTACTGCAGTGATACAGCTCTTTACTGCCCTGAGGAAAGAAGGCGGGAGAGAAGGCAGAGTGTAGACATGCAAGTAAAAGGCGTTGGGTTCTTGAGGTCCCAGAATTCCACTGACAGCACAGTTGAAGAAGATGGCTTCCATTCCAGCTTCTCTCATGAAGCTTTCCCAGAATATGTTACCTCTCTACCTACTTCTAGTTCCTACTCCAGCTTCAGTGTAACGTCTGAGGAGAAGGAGAATGCCCAAGCTAGCACTTTGACAGCCTCCCAGCAAGCCATTTACCTGAGCAGCCGCGATGAGATGTTTGAAAGAAAGCCATCTTCAGGTTATGAGCAGGGGAGTCCAAGGTTTGCCAAGGCTAAATCTATTCAGCACATGGAGCTGGCAGATGACAATGAGAACTCCCCTACTTTCACTAGGACTATGTCACCTTATGCAAGTGAGCCTTACCATTTCTCGGCCATAACAACTCAACAAGCTTTAGCATCGCAGAAGATGCGCAGCGAAAGCAGGAACTCCCATTTGTCAGAAGAAGATCTACCTGGACAGTGGAGACAGCTTAGTGTGGAAGATATTGGTGCGTATTCTTACAGGAACAGTGGCAGACTGTCTCCCTGCAGCTTTTCAGAGCAGTATTACAGAAGTCCTATAAAGAAAGGAGACAGTCGATCAAGTCCCATTTATGCTAGTTACAAAGGTGATAGCTTCTCAGAGGGAGATGATATTTGTCAAAGTAGACTTGTGGACTCTTGCTTCCTGAGGACAGACAGTGGTCTGAATATTGACATAAGTACCAGTTGCAAGCAGGACAAATTGCCCTCTTATAAAACAAAAGAACTGAGGGACAAAAAGAGTGAAAGAATCACAGTCCAGGTGTGCAGCAGCAAAAGCATTGATGGGAGTCCTGTGTTGAAAAGAGAATATGTTGACGTTAGTCCAAACAGTTCAGCTGAGTCCCTCAACCATAGTTCTATGGAGGCTTCAGAGATTCATCAGTCTTCCATCGAGCAAGGAAGCCATTCAAGCCTCCATAGCAAGCAGCAGCAGTTTCAACGGACTGGAAGTACAGGCTTAAGTCGAAAGGACAGCCTCACAAAAGCACAATTGTATGGAACTCTCCTTAATTGAAACATCTTCCAAAGCTGCAGTAAAGAGATAGATAGAATGAGACAGAACAGCAACTATGATGACATTTGACACGTCTAGTATCCTGTAGGTTTCTAAGAATATATATTATATATATATGTGTGTGTTTATGTATGTTTATACATATACATGTATGTATATACACACATATGTATATGTATATACATATGTATATGTATATATATATAGAGAGAGAGAAACAGAGAGAGAGAGAACATACACATACAAACAGTCACGGTTTTAAGCAGGAAAAATGATAAAACCTGATAAAGGGAAAGAAAAATATTACAAGACACTTTTCACATACAGTAATGACTTTTCCATCTTGGATACTAACCCTTTGCCCACTTTTATAACCTAATATATTTTTATAAACAAAACGGTATTTATTAGATTATCCTTAGTACTCTCAAGCACTTTGAGTGACATTTTTTGTCCCCTTCAAGTAAGTTTCTTATTTATTTTTTGTGCATGAGGCCACATGTGCCTAAATTCTTGGAGGGAAAGGGTTAAAAGGGAAAGAGGGAGCAAGAGAAAAAAAAAGAAGAAGGGAAAAACTTTTGCAAGGACATCACAGACCCTATAAGAGTTTAAAATGTAGATTGTGTGCAGTGCAAGATATACAAGAATGTGATATTATAAAGAAATCTATTTTTAAATGAAATGAAATCAAAATAAACCACAAAGTTATTTAATACATATGTATTTAGGAGAGAAAAAAACTGGGGGGAAATGAATGCACAAAGTGATACAGATATTTTGGTTTGTCTGTCCCATTGTGTTTCAACTTCCCCACACTGTACACTACCTCAAAATTAATTGAGGGGTTCTTTGGTCACTTATTTTTCTGTAAGCTTGCATTTATATCGTCTCAACTGCATGGAGTGTCACAACTAGTACTGTATTTTGCATTACTTAATAAAAGGCACCAGTGAAAATGTTTTGATTTTTTTCTCATTAAAAGATGTTCTGACAGGATGTTGTTAGTGTGTATTCAATGGTTAAGCTATATACAAAACATATCAGAGGTGGGTTCCTACTAGTTCTATCTGGTTCTATAGAATAGGTAGTAACTTCCCGGTGATGTCACGGAACTGGTTCTATCAGTGGCTCCATGGGTGCTGCCATCTTGGATTTTGCTTCTGCGCATGTGCAGACGCTACTTTTTGAGGGCCGCGTGCATGCTCAAGGTGCGACCCTGAGCGAACTGGCAGTAGAAAAATTCAGAACCCACCTCTGGTACTTATGCTGCATCAGACCAAGCCTCATGGGCTCTGATGGTGAGCGGTTCTCCCCATGATGTTTGTAATGAACTCAAGTGATGAATGCAAAATTATGAACCAGGCAACCATGTTCATAGGAAGCCCTCTGTTTACTACAGCTTTTCAACAATAGCACAGTACTTGGAGATGCCTACCAATTTCTATTGTGCAGTTCTGTTTATGAACTCCAAAATAGCTTCACCCCACCATTCAGATATAGTAAAACTGTATGCTCAGAACAGAAATTTATTATCATGGCTAGGAATTCTGAACATTTTAATCCCAATTGATCTGGAAGATGCCTAAAAGCAGCCAATACAGGATCATAGGAAGTTGCTTAATATTGAGTACCTTATGAATAATGAGCTCAGTATTGACTAGAACAGGGGTCAGCAACCTTAAACACCCAGAGAGCCATTTGGACCCATTTCCCACAGAAAAGAAAACACCGGGAGCCACAAAACTCTTCCCGTGCCTGACAATTTCCTGAACAGCCACAAAACTAGCATATATAGTTGAATTAAAGATTCTGTTTTCTTCTGAAACTTTCTTTTCTTGGATTTATCCATGGTTGGCCTACCAGGGGTTGAAAAGTTTAATAAATTGTGTGTCAGTGGATGTCGCACATTGGCAGTTGTGATGCATATTTTGATAGAGAGCCGCAGCAGAGGGATGAAAGAGCCACATGAGGCTCCAGAGCCGCGGGTTGCTGACCCCTAGACTAGAGCAAAATCTGTAATATCAAGAAGGAATTTTCTTCTTGAAGAATTGGATATGTGTTAGGATATGTGTCTGATCCAGAGCTCTCCAGCTGCCTCACATAAGCTCCTAAAATCTGCCACTGATCCACAGACCCTTTAGCAATCATCACTAATTGTTTTTTTTCCTGCCACTGTAAAATGTATTGCTGCTGCTACCTATGGATTTATGTACCATTTTGCTTCCATTTTTGAGTATCTAAGGTTTGACTAAATATCTTCTTTGTTTCTATAACTCCCTGGAAGTATGGTCATTGATTAAAATGAACAGCATTGGATTAAATTGGTGAAGTTCTTCAAAATTATTTTTAAAGTTGAGATTCAGCATGAAATAACAGAGAGATTTGGGTTAAGGTTTCAAGGAAATCTTGATTCAAGTAATTGTTCAGCCCTGTAATACCTTGCCGGCCTTAGGCAACTTTCTGGACCTTCGCTTAATTTATTGGGTAGGGATAGTTTTATAATTAAATGGATGAACACCAATTATTCAATTATACATTCTAGAACATTTAATTGTTGAATTGTGTTCATGGTAAATGGTTCATTGGGACCCTTTTGCTTAAAAGGACAGGCGAAAAGCTATTTTTTAAATCCAACATCCTGTTTTCAAGAGAGGCTAAACGGATCTTTCTAGAAAGTTTATAATTAGGATGCAAATCCTGTAAGCCTTTCTAAGCAAGTTCTAAAGGGAATACTATCTCTGGTCAAAATAGATTCTGCAGCCATCATTTTAGACTCTGTGATACTGTTCTGTTTTGTTCTTTCATTTTTAATTAAGACTTCTTTAAGTATCGAAAACAGTTTAAAAGATTGCGTTTTTGTGAATACAAACTCTCAAAGATCATATGCACATTAATGAGGATGGGCATATAATCTTCATTCCTTAATAAGGCCTTGATTTGTGCCTATGGATAAGGACATTGTTTCAAATGAGATATACTCTGGTGGTGGGTTCCGACATTATACTAAACCATGGTTTGCTTAATTGATCTGTTGTCACAGAATTCACTGAACCATAAATCATAGCTTACTGCCCTTATGTCTGGGTTCACTCAACACACTAAGTCAAAAGTGGGGGGAAATACTTTAATAAAGTGTGTAAAGTAATCATATGCATATTTAGAAGTATGTGGAGTGTCAACAAGCCATGTTTTTTTTTTTGAACTGCTGACTAGTATTCAGTCTAATAACAAAATAACAGGAAGCTTTCAAGATGAATTGTGAATATGATCAAAGGATTTAATGTAAATGGCATACCAGGAAAGTTGAAAGAACTAGTCTGCATGAAAAAAAAGAAGTGAGTCATTTTCAAATATTTTAAAGGTACACAAAATAGCAATTAAACCCTCTTTTTTGTTTCAGGCACAGGACATCAAGCATAAAAGCATGTGGAAGGACTGATAAAAACAGCTGTGCAAAGTGTCTGTCATCTTCTGAAAAACATTGGGGAAAAGATTCCGCCTTTCTTAGGCAAGACAATTACCGTAGTTCTCATTATATGAGGGGTATTATTATTTCTTCAGATGACCAAGATAGGATCTTGGTATAATTAGAAACTGATCTATAATCTATAAATGCCAAGTGCCATTAATTCTAAACCAGTCATTTCTAACCTTTTGCCCTAAGGCTGCTGATGGCCCCCAAGAAGAACTGCAGGCAGTCTATGGAACAGGTACCAGCATACATCTTTTTCCAATGCTGAAACCTCACAAGATTTAATTTAATTTTTTTTAAAACAGGCGGCCCTATTTGGACCATAGTCACTGATATGGTTCAGGGGTGGGTTCTACTTACATTCCCTACTGGTTCGGAGTCACGCCGGAAGTGCACATGCACACGAGTAATGAGCATACGCCCGCTCATCACTTCCAGGTGAAAACCCCACGCATGTGTGGCAGAGACCCAAAGGCTGGCGGGAGACATGCACGCATGCCTGGCAGAGCTGAACTGAGGCAACGGCTCAGAAAGGGTGCTGCATGCTACCTCTGGCATGCATGCCATCACATATAGATCCTTGAAAATACTATTCTGAAAGGACCTGTTTTTAAGTATGTATTGGCTGCCCAAAGGCTTCCAAAAGAGATAAAAAAATACATTATGAAATCAACATAACTCTGACTAATCTGCCTAACAGAATGTCTTCCTTTGCACGAACCCCACCACTCTTTAAGGTTTTGTCCTTGGCTGCGACCCATCCATCTGGTGACATGGAATAGGGCCTCCTCAGACATGGCTGCCTCTCTGCCTTTAGGAAATCTGGAGATACATCTTTGTTTGCTAGGCTCTTGGCTGTACATTAGTTTACTATTATTTTCGTGTGATTTTGGGTCAATCATTCTCACCTCTCGGGTTTATTGTGAGGAAAATAGAAGGAAGAAGATATGTTAAGATATGTTCATTACTTTGAGTTATTTGTAAAAATAATAAAGGTATGAGAAAAATAAATTAGCCATCTTCATTTAAATAGTAGAATGGAGTATGAATTTAAAGAAATAAGGTTGCAGAAGTACAAAAAAAAAAGCCTTCCAGGCAAATGAAGCCCAATTGATTTTAACTGGGCAACTCCAGTTTTGATTAAATCTGAATTCAGTCTGTTACAGGTCGGGATATTTATGACTTCGCTGTGGAAGGCATTTCATTCTTGGGATGTTGCCAATGAGAGGGCCTTCCCCTGATAAGCATCTTTTCACATCACTTGGGAGAAAGCCAAGATTAAACAAGGACATGTCATAAATATAAATTGAATCCTAATAGATGTCTCTGATAAAGATTTAAAATCTCTTGACAGTTTCTCACAAATAATAACAACTGAAAGTATTAAATGTATACAAATGTGTGCAAACAGTGCTCTTTCCTTCCCTAATAAAATGCTAGTTTTATGAAAATTTCAAAATTGCAATTTAGCTCAGCTTTAAGGCATGCAGGCTTGGAAATCTAAATTTAACATTTGCCTCAGTTCATGGTTATAAAACATTCTGAGTTTGCCAACTGAAGCTGTTCCTATGGCATCAATCCGGTCAAAGCTAAATTTGGCATCCCTCCTTGGAGGACAGCTTCAGCTAATCTTGCTTTTCAATCAAGATATAGATTTTATCCAATTTGTCTGTGATTCAGTTTCTTTTTGTCCTTTTGCCTTTGAAAACCTCTTCCTTAAAGAACTGGACTACTATAATGAGAATTGATTGTGAATTTGTCCAGATCAATATTTAATTCTTGGATCAATATATTTTCAGACTGGTTACAATTTGCAAACCACTTTGTGAAGAGAGCAGCCTAGATTTGTAAGGTATTTCATGGCAGAAATCAAATCTTAGTTGCGAGTCCAAAATGTAATACTTGTGTATGTGAATATACTGTATGGGTTATATTTGTGGACATATACATGGTGCAAGATGAAGGGAGAGAAAACAAAAAAACAACTACCATATTTTTCTAAGACGCACCTTTTCTCCCCCTAATTGGGGCTGATAATTTGGGTACGTCTTAATATCCGAATGTAGCTTTTTCAAAGCTTTTTTTCCAGACCTAACGAGGTGAGTGAAGAGTGAAGGGATCTTTGCAGCCTTTCATTGCTACTCCCTCCGAAGCAGCTTTTTTCCAGCCCTAAGTCTTTGCAGGCTTTTTTCATTGCTATTCCCTCCGAAGAACCTTTTTTTTCCAGGTGCTAATGATCTTCTGGCCTTTGCATGCTTTGTTG